>CM070875.1:1940000-2202500 GCA_036365515.1 Torymus aiolomorphi
AATAAGCCCCCCCCCCCCCCCCCACCCGCGAGTAATTTTGCGGCCGTGCGCGCGCGGGATTTATGAGTGGGAAAGAACGTGCACGATGCGCCATCTGCTGGCAGAGGAAAGGGTCGTCGGCATATGGGCAGATGGAGAGGGTCGATTCGATTTTTGAGGGTTTTATGAGGCTGGTGAGATATGTTGGAAGGGCGAATGGTATTTTAGGAGGGAATGGCGATGAAAGAGTATATTATCTATTTGTGTCTTTTTGAGCGCATAAAATATTTCTATATGTATAATTCGAATAATACAAGCTTTAGCTTTGATCCATTTTAGCGAATTCCTCTCTAATTCTCTTTAATGCACTTTTGAAAAGTACGCCTCTTTTAATTATCCGTTATACTGTGTGTGCGACTACGTGTGTATTTATAAAACGAAAGTTTATATAAAATTCGCTGCGTTGTGACGAGAATGCGTTTGATGCAGGAGAGAATTTCAGGTCAATCTCATAAAAGACATTTTATTAAGTTATTTTATATATCAATCTGTATATCGGATAATAAACAAAGCTTTCGTAATTTGTATGCAAATCTTTAATAAAACCGGGAAATAAATAAAATGACAAAATTTAAACATAATACTTTTGTACTCCGAACAATTATTTATTCTTTAAATAAAAATCATCATCAATATTAATAAGAAATAAATATTATGACTTTATTAATATATTTGCCTTTAAAATTATACCACATACCGTTACGCGTTTATATTTTCATTATTATAGTCCACATTTAAATTTATTCCCGTAAAGCAGTAGCAAACTTTACGTTACCGCTGCTTCACGGCGAAGAAAATTTCACAAAATCCAACACGAATACTCGCCCTTGTAAAAAAGCTCCAACTCCCCTCGTCTACGAAAAATCTCGGCGCCATCGCGGGCTCATTTTTAAAGTCAATGAATAATAATTATGAGGCGCGGCGAAACGACTCGTCGCCCGCATAAAACGCGGCTGACGGAAGCCGAAAGATAGGTTCGTCTGCAGGCGAGATTTTTCAGTCCGAGTGTAAAAAGGGCGCGCCGCCGCTGTGCAGGAAATTAGAAGGCGTAAAAGGAATTGCGGACAGTTCTACTCGCGGAATTTCGAATTTTGCATTTAGATTGAAATTCGGAGCTTAAACCGGCTGGGTGATTCTTTTTTTTCCTTCGGATCGTTTGCTTTTTTTTCTCGCGAGATCGTTGGAATTTTGTATTATTATAGGTTTGCGTGCGGCTGTAGTCGGAGAAAGTTGCCGAGTCATCGGGTTTTGGATGGTCCGGGATAGAGGCTGTGGTATTCTGCATAGGAAGACGATGTTAGTATGCATAAACGACTGTAATTTTTGTAAATGGAATATAATGGCTATTGTTTTGAAGTTTGAATTGTGATTGCATTAGTAAATCAATTAATATATCCCTACACTGTAAAAACTTTCTTAAGCGAACACAGTCTCCCTCCATTTTCGCACAATCGGTCCGCGAGTTTTGGTAGAATAATTACATCAAACCCGAGCGACCGAGCTTGAGGAGCACTGTTGCTCTCTGGTGTTGGCGCAATGATTATACCTCGCAATGTAAAATTTCTACCAAAACTGACGACTGTCTCTACCAACTCCGAGTATAGTGAATAAGCTTTTCTATAGTCAACGGTTGTGTTTTTTTGTACAATTGTTCTGTTAACGTTTTTTCAGTGTAGAATATAACAAACATATTGGATTTTGAGTTTGAGATATAATATTAATACAAACAGAGTGGATTTAATTTTGATCAGATTGAAATTCAATTACCAATCATACATCAATGTTCATCCTATATCCACCGTCAAGCCTAAACGCTGATTTTAAGTGATAAGTAGGATAAAGTACCCAATAGATAGATGATCACCAGTAGATAGACGATTTGCCAATAAACTGATTAATATAAATTTTTTAAATTATAAAATGATGTGACATTTTTTGCAATAGTAAATATACACTTTCAGCTTTATTTAATCGAAATGATTTTTTGCTACAAATTTTAAATTTCGTTCCAAAAACGAAAAAGAAAAAGAAACGCCGTTTCCGGCGTTGCTACTAGGACTTGCGATAGAGGCATGAGGTTTATTCATTCAACGCGAATGATTTACTGGAAATTAGAAAGGTATGTTATATATGACTATGTTTCTATTCTTAAATAACTAAAATTTTACGTAAAAATAAATGCGAAATTTTATGAAATATTCACGTACTCATCGTCCATCTACTGGCTTTCAATTTATAACTTCAAACCAGTAGATAGACGTGACCACGTTGCAAATGTAAATAGGTTTTTTGAGTCATTGTATCTATTAATAGTCAACTTTGCAAAATTTAAACTAAATATATGAATAAATATACGTATTTTGTTTTCATTTTTCAGATGCCAAATACAACTTAAGCATATAAGTTGCATAAATATTCAAGCAATGATTTGGATGTTGCTCTTGAGAAAATAAGAAGAGGAGAAAGTTATGGAAAAGTAGCGAAAAAATACCAGATTCCAAAATCAACATTATTTGATAAATTTAGTGAGAAAATACCACTAATTTCAAAGAAAGGCGCCAAAACAATATTGTCAGAGGCAGATGAAAATAGAATAAAGAAATTGATATTAGATAAAGCTCGACTGAGTTTTTCAATGCACTCTAATGAAGTGAGAAAAATTGAACAATTGCTATTTGTTCTTACTTCTTCACAGTGGAGAGAATTCTAGGCAAAAAAGAAAATTGAAAAGGAAAAAAATGGAAACAGAAGAAAGGCTTTTACAACGAAAAATAAAAAAAGAGGAAGCTGAAGTAAAAAAGAAAAAGTTAAAAGAAGAGATGAAAAATCAAGAAAGGGTCAGGATAAATGAAGAGAAAATGAGATTAAAAAACGAAAAAAAAAAAATAAAAATTAATCGAAAAGGAAAACTTACACTCGAATCAGCAACTAGCAACAAAACATTCAAACAATTTAAAAAGAAAATTATACTTAGCGATTAGTATAGACTCAAATAAAAAAAAACCGTTGAAAAAAATGTTCAATTAAATGATGTTATTGATTTAACATTAAAGAAATAAATGATATTATCATAAAATCAACATATTTTTAATGTATTTACGAACTTATTTTATTAATTACTTGTTTGCATTAGTTAAAAGATTATTTTTGACATCATTTATATCTACTGGAGATATATCGTTTATCTATTGGGTAAATCGTTTATCTATTGGGATTTCAGAGTATCTGATAATTTTTTTGATTTTAAAATCTTTTAAATTGCTTTTTATACTTTCAATTCTTTTTTATTTGATTATTTAATTGCTTATTTAACAAATTTAAAAGTTTGTTTAATTCATAAAAGGTTTCGTTTTCGAAATTCCCCGTTATTATTTTCAACGTGTAAAAAACATAATCTCTTACTGAAGTCAAGAAATAATCCTATCCAACCCCCAACACCTTAAAATCAACTCTCTTCCTCCTCCCCAATAAAAAAAACTTCGCGCGATTACACGCCAGACTCGCTCTCTCTCTCTCTCTCTCTCTCTCTCTCTCTCTCTCTCTCTCTCTCTCTCTCTCTCTCTCTCTCTCTCTCTCTCTCATTCCCTGTTTCTTGCCGATGGTAATTTTGCATTGGAAACCAGCCAGGTAAAATCCCCGAGGCAGCCCCCAGTATCGATGAAATCTATTTGCCCGTTACGTTCCGGCTGGTTAAGCCACGCCGCCGCGACGGCGGCCGATGAGAGACTCACGTTCGCGATTCCAATTTCGATGCTGCGACTGTCGCGAGGGGGCAATATTTACTGAATTTTCGAGATCGGCGTACGAATTGGTTCCTTGGATCCTTGGTGTATAAGGATCTAGAGATACCGATTGCTTGTGGTGTAGAGGGAAAATCTTTTTTCAAATTGATTCAAAGGTTGGCAATTTCTTTTTGAGAGAAAATTTCCCGTTCATGTCTTCACTTTGCTATGAAGGAATAATGTTAAAATGAAATTACCCTCTTTGATCTGCGTTAATCAATCAGCTGACCTACTTCGCGGGAAACTACCTAATCAACTTGAGGCACAAAAGATTAGTATACATTGACGCTATTTTCTCTCACGACTATAACTATAAAATTCTAAATCGGTTCCTCCCAAATTTATTTTCGCTTCTCCACGTCCGGATTATACGACAGCGTCCGAATTACACCCATAGGCACTTCCACTGAAGCAGTGATTTTCAATAGCTGCTGCCGAAGGGGAAGCGGAAACTTTTCGAAAGATTTTAGTAAACTTTTATATAATCGTTAAAAATCATTGCACGGACATCACGCGGAGAAAGAGTTATAGCAGCTCCATTGTAGCAAATAGCCGATAAAGACGAGACTAATGGACGCTGGCGCCCCTTTTCTACGATGCATCATAGATTTTTCGCACTTTTACTGCGTACTCGTGCACTTTGTATATAATTATATATATGTTACATCTTTAAAAATGTGATACGCATTATCGTAGTTTAATCGCCTCTGTTATCGCCACGTTCCTTAATGCAGCTTCAGTTATTGTTATTGGCTTCCCGTTTCATTTTGTCGACAAAAAAACTTTACAATCCTCCTCCTACTTTCTCTCTCGTCCACTTAAATCAAATTACACTTTTTTACCTCTCGAAAACGCGCGTTATGAAAGACCCAATTCTGCAGTCTCCGTACATCATCACGCGGTAAGAAAAAAGCCAACTTTGAAGTTATAGGCGAAGAAAAAACAAAAACGCGTCTAAGGCGAAGAAAAGCCAACAAACGGTTTTGCCGCGAAAAAGACAGTTTGCTCCCTCTCAGATGAAGAAAAGTCAGTTCGACTTTTCCCAGGCGAAGAAAAGCCAGTTTGCGCCGTTCCTGGACGAAAAATACCAACTGACGATATTTCGCGCGAGAAAAAAATCAAATTCTGTTAATGAAAATAGTTTTACGTACGCATATTGATAAATAATGCTGTATATTATGCTTGTAAATTTTAGTTATCACAATACAATTACTATTTATACTATTAAGGACGTTCTCCGAGAAAATGATTTTCTTGTGATTTTTGTGAAACTTGCATAAAATATTTGATTTTTAGTCCTTAGTACATGTTTCAAAGCCCCACGTCCAAAGCGGTATTCAAAATAAAAATATTTGATTTTAAAATTTCAGCGTTAACATGGGATCCCTATCTAAGCTCGTTGGAAAAATACATTTTAATTTACTGTAAAAAAAGTTTTCTTTGTGGTTTTTTTTCAACCGTGGGATATAAAACTAGAAATCGAGAGGAATAATATGGTATAATTTTCAATATGGCAAGCGGTATTAATTTCAGAGACATAGCGACATATAGAAAAACTACCATGTTATTTGTATATCTATATATAGTCACACCGTGTAAGTGGTATTTATTTCAAATATTGTATTGGCACATTTTTTCTTACACCGTCATTTTTTATTATTTTTAGAGTACTGTGTAGACTTATGTAGGGTTTCCATCATAAATAATATTTTTAGATCACAATTTTTGCGATATTGATGAAGTTGAGCCGGAGAACGTCCTTAATAAGCGGTACTAGGAATCCCGAATCAGTGTAGTGATAATTCCAGTTTTTTTTTTATCATTGATTTGTCAAAAGCACTGCAATAAGTCGTTTATGAATGATACTGTACATGCTATTATACATTTATTGTGCTGCTCACACAGAAAAACTCTTAGGAACGCAGTAGCCCCGTCTGGTGGCACTGCTGCGTCAAACGCATGGAAAGCTGCGTTGCGGGTCTGTAGCTCAGAGCCGTTGCTCTTTTTTCTCGAAAGCGTAATAAACCTGCGATTGCGAGTACACTATAATTCATTAGCGGCGTTACAGTGCTTTTGACATATGTTCAAACCCAGCGACAAATTAGGAACTGCCACTACATTGATTCAAGTTCTGCTCATTAATAGTATTAAGAGTAATTTTATTATGATAATTAAAATTTGCAAGAATAATATACAGCATTATTTATCAATACGTGTACATTGAGAAAAATTATGTATTAAAAATTACTATAATATATAGGAACGTGGGGACAAATCTCAAATACCAAAATTTTTACTATATTTTATAGTAAAAATTGATATGTACATAATAAAAATTGCTATGTACATAGTAATTTTTACTATAAAATATATATAGTAATAAGTTTAGTATTTGAGATTTGTCCCCACGTTTCTATATATTATAGTAATTTTTAATACATCATTTTTCTCAGTGTACGTAAAAATATTTTCGCTAAAAGAATTGGATTTTTTTCTCGCGCGAAATGTCGTCAGTTGGGATTTTTCATCCAGGGATAGTGCAAACTGGCTTTCCTTCGCCTGGGAAAAATCAAACTGGCTTTTCTTCGTCTTCGTGGGCGCAAACTGGCTTTTTTTCGCGGCAAAGCCGTTTGTTGGCTTTTCTTCGCCTGTTACTTCAAAGTTGGCTTTTGTTCGTACCGCGCGACGATATATACACATGTGAATAGTCGTCGGCGTCGTCATGTAACAAAATCTTGAGCTCGCATCAGCGGCTGCTACCCTATTGCACTTACAGACGTACGTTAACTGACCGGCGATGCTTGGCGGGTACATTGCTGCACACGATACGAGCATCAACGGATCCCGATTTTCGGAGGATGCGCGCTTACATGGTAATCGAATTTTTATGGGTATACGTTAGAGAGAGAAAGAGAGAGAGAGGGAGAGGGAGAGGGTTTACAGGGTTGCGCTTTATTTCGCAGTTTCGCAGAGGGGTGTATGTATACAAGGACGTGAGAGCACGAGTTTCCGTGTTTTAAGACGGAACGCGGGGGTGCAGTGTAGTTGGAAGAGAGTTTTGGTCTCGATTAGGCTTGATGTTTATTCACTGAGTTGATTGAGCCGTTAGGGAGGAATGCGTTCTCAGAAGTTAAAGTTTACTTCTGTTTGATACCGTGTTCGATATGCTTTCAAAGGAGCTTTACTTTTAACGGGACGCGCAAGGGAAATAGGTAAGTAAAAATTGTTACAATTCGTTCTTATGTCTGGATTTCTCTGAATCCTTTGACAAAAATGGTATTTCTGCTTTAAGACTTAGCGATATTGTATAAGTATTATAAAATATTGAAACAGCCCTTGGGTAATGTTGTCAAAAAATATTTTTTATGTTTCTTTTTCATTTCTATGATTTGTTATCCCCTATTTTATTCCTGTACAATATTTGTGACAACATTGTTTCAATATGATCTCAATATTCTTAAATATTGCTTCAATATTGCTCCAATATTACTACAATATTCTTAAATATTATAATTAGTGACACAGAAATATTTCTTTATAATTGTTTTAATATTAGCTTCCGCATAATATTAAGTGAAGATTGAGTATATGAAACTACTTCTTCATAGTTCATTATTTCACGTAGCCAAAACCATATGATTCGATTTTACAATTTATTCAATTAAAAAGCAAATCCCTTCCACATCCAATTAATATTCACTCGAACAACGAAAACACTCAATCCCTCCCTCAGCCTTTCAATGCACACACTCCGTCGCTAATCCCGATACGCGCCGAGCTGTAATGCTGCTCACTGCCGTTCTCCCGCGGAACTTTTCGCGCGAATACCCAAGCAGCAGCAGCAGCTACACGCTTGCGTGACTCCGCGCGCACGCGCGTGCGGGCGTGTAATACACTAATACACAGTATCTATACGTATATATACCACTTTACTTCGATCCTTATTAAATTCGACGCCTCGGAGAGGGAGTTTGGAGCGGATGATCGTAAGCGCGCTGGCGCTTTTATGCGTCCTGCATATTATCGTGGAAAATTGAGAGGAAGAGGGGGCGGGGGGGGGGTAATTTTTTAACATCAAGGGTAATGGGGAAAATTATGGCGATTTTGTAGTCGCGATAGTATGTTGCGAGAGCGTAATCATATGTAAATTTTTCATTATTTATAAGTGATAGTGCATGCAAAATTGTGTATTATTATACAGTGTACTTTTCTGTGTTATTATAGCGAAATTGATTTATTATGCATTAAAAGCAGGCGAGGAAATCTTGGACTACCTACGACCCACAAAGAAATTCCAGTCGCATCACCAGCGCAAATTCAATTCTTTTTATTTCACTCGAAAAGGAGAGAGAGGGAGAGAGAGAGAGCGTGAGAGAGAGAGAGAGAGAGAGAAAGAGAGGAAATTCCTCGCAGGAAACCTTCCGCCCAGTCAACTGTCATTCAAAATATTGCACCGCTCGAGGAAAAAATTATTGAAATTCTAGCGGCGTCAGCTAAGAAAATGTCCGAAATCCCGACGGCTGCGGCGGTAAAAGAATAAAAAGGTCTTTCCCGATAACTTCTCTCCCTTTCTTTCACGACCTTATGCATCCGTACGGGCGCTTGCAGAAAGTCATCCTTTTCTTGAAAAATCTCCCTATAGGGAAGTTTACAAATGCCCCGTTCCATGCGCTACAGCATTTTATTTTTCGCCTTTCCCCAATGGCATCTCTCTCTCTCTCTCTCTCTCTCTCTCTCTCTCTCTCTCTCTCTCTCTCTCTCTTTGTGCGCAAGCTTCTTCATATTTTCTCGCATTCGAAGGACGGCTGGAGCATTTGCGGATGTAATATTTTATTTTGATGATCTGAATGCGGTATCGTTTTTCAATAAATTTTCATTAAGAAATGGTTTTAAAAGTGGTTGGGTTTTGCGAATGTATTGATGCTGAAAATGAGGGACTGTTACATTGAAATATATTTTATTGATTTAATAAATATTTTTGTTTTTTCAGGTGAATATGTCATTTTTAACCGCCTTTAGAGAAAAATTGACTACGAAGAACACGATGCCAAACAGTAATTTTAAAAATATTATTAAGTTCACAGCGAAAACTCTATACCATAACACAAAGCACAAAGTACGCCATCGTGAAATTCGTGCGCAATAACATTTTCCGCGAAATACCATAACTCAAATTATTGCCTGTACACCATCGTATTGAAAATAAAAGGCCAAGCATAAAATTCAAATATGACGTAACGCGCGCTCCATAACGTATTTTCGCGAAATTTAATAACGAATTCCAATCGAAATGACATTTACTGCATTCTAAAAACGGTGCGCCACCATCGCCCACTTCCCTACAATAAAATGTATCCAGCAAAATGCATCAATCACTCGGCGGCACGCTCGGTACAGTATTTAATTCGCTTCGCAAATACAACTATACGCAAGGAGAGTAATACTACTCGCTTGCGCTGCTCACGCTCGTTTCAATCAGGTAATGGAATACTTTTATATTTTGAAAAATTACCCTGTTCGCCTGTGCCCTCCATCCGCGTGAACTTGTTGCCGTAGTCTCGTAGGGATTTAATAAAAAAAAACAATTCTAGAAGGGGTCAGAGGAATGACATTTTTCCATCCGTCGCCCCCATTGCGCGCCATAAACCTGGTAATTTACGGGCGGCTTTTCGCGTGAATGATGCAGTCGCGTGGATTGGCCTTTAAGTGGTTTTCGTGACTTTACTCTTAAACGCGCAATGCGGGCTGTCGCGCGATTATGGAGCTTTGAGGACGCGACGGCTGCTGGGTTAATTCGGCTATGTCAGGGGTTTTTCGGCTGGGGGATAGGATGGCAGCTGAAGTTACCGCGACGACGTGGCAAAGTTGGCTTGTAATTAGTTTCTATAGGTTTTTTAGGGAAAGGGGAAAGGTCTGCGAATGAGTTTTATGTAGGTCACTGAGGTAATCGGTTATGATATAGAATAAGCGATTTTGTTACTGTCTTTGTTTGAGAACCCACTGATCTATTTCTATATTAGAATTTAATATGAAACATTGTTGTCTTTTCTGCAAACGATGTATCAATATAATAATTGGTAAAAGATAGTTTAGTAGTACCTATGTAACTATAGTAATAGTAATAGCAATAGTAATTTGTTGTAAAAATATAAGTTTTGCAGGCATCTGAGAAGTCGTGTATAAATATTCGTATTGATAAACATTTTAAAACAGCGATTATAGGTTTTTTGTTTCGAAAATAAAATCCATCATAGATTTAATAATCGATCACAAGTTTTGCAACATCAAAGTCATCCTTATGAACAAAATAATACTGAGTAGTAAGTCAAAAATTTTAAATTAGTAATATCACAGATAAAGCAGGTAATTAAAACTCACTTGTATAATAGCATGGCTATTACTAGTCATGATATCACGACTAAGAGTTAAAACTATCTGACATTCACACTCGGCACTCGTGCTAATAAATTATCTATATAAATTATTAATAGATGATGAAGTGTAGGTGGTTTGCACGATAGGGTCTCTAGGTATTGGAACTCATCGGATGCGTGGTCTAGGTGTTCAGGGTGGCCGATGATGGAGTCCAGGTGGTGCTCTCCGTAGTTTTTAACCTATAAGTGTCAAACTGCATCCAATGATTAGTTTAGGTATTTAAGATAGCCTATGATGAAGTTTATAGGTGTTGTCCGCTGTAGGTTTTTGTCTCTAGATATTGGAACTCGCCGAATGCGTGATTTAGGTGTTCGGGGTGGCTGATGACGGAGTCTAGGAGGATCTCTCCGTAATTTTTTGCATCTAGATGTCGGAATGCATTCCATGCGTGGTCTAGGTGGTCGGGGTAGTCGATGACGGTGTCTAGGTGATGCGCTCCATAGTTTTCATCGACCACCACGTTTTCGATGCGTCCCAATACCTAGAGGTAAAAAACTACAGAGCGCAGTATCTAGACATCATCATCGGCTACCCCGAACACCTGGATCTAAACACAAAAAAGTACGGAGCGCACGACCTAGACTCCATCATCGGACACCCAAAAGAGCTAGACCACTCATTCGATGCGTTCCAACATCTAGAGGCAAAAAACTACGAAGTGAATCATCTAGACATCGTCATCGGCTACCTCTAATACCTGGATTACGTATTAGATGCGTCCTGATATCTAACCACAAAAAAGTACGGAGCGCACGACCTAGACTCCATCATCGGCCACCCAAAAAAACTAGACCACTCATTCGATGTGTTCCAATATCTAGAGGCAAAAGCTACAGCGTGCACAACTCTGACATCGTCATCGGCGACCCCAAAGACCTAGACCGTGCATTCGATGCTTATAATTATCGATAGTTCTTACCCATAACCTACATCTTTGACGGTTGTGCAAATAAAATTTCAGTTTATATATTGTGCTCAAAGACAACTTAGTATTGTCGTCACAGCAATACTAAATCTTTTAAGAGCGAAACCGAACTAAAAAAAACCAGTTTAGTTGTCACAACTATACGGTATCGGTATGAGCCTAATAGCTATACTTTTATTACTCTCAGACCAAAAATATTGTCAGATTTCATATACTTTTATTTCAGTGCAGTTTCGGTACACATCAGGGGCACTGTTAATACTTTAATGTCTACTCTAGTTGCGGATCTGAGTACATATCTGGAGAAGAGACTCTCAAGATAGTCCGGAGTATGCTTACGCATGATTTTATCCATCAGTATAAAGGAGTGTCTCCTTGAATCAGTGCGTAGCCAGTCCAGGGCGGCTCTATGAGGCGAAATATGATGACGTCAACCTATACCTAACACATATCTTGTTTGATATGTAATCTTTCATATTTTGTTGTATCTTTCATATTTTGTTGAATTTTCTTCTAGGTGACGGTAACTAGTTTAAATAATAATTAAATGTCGTTAAAAACATTTTTTTAGTCATCTTAACACCTCTACCTTCAATGTATGCCGTTGGTTGTATCATGGTAGTTGTAAAAATCATTGTTAAAAAATTCTTTAAGCTGAAGTCAATCACAACCCCCGAACCTCCTTAAGCAAACAATAGACGATTAAATTTCTTTGTAATATGATTCACATGGGCATTCCATGAAAGCGTATAGCGTCTAGTACTACACCGAGACTAGTAACGCTGTTGGAAAATGGGATAAAGGCACCAACTAAGGGATAACCCGGAATGTTTACTGGAAGAACGTCAAAAATATTAAAATTCGACTTTTCAAAAATTTCAGCCTTGTAACATTTTTTTATCAAACATAATTATCGCTATTAATAATGACTTAAGTTAGAAGATTTGATACCAAAGAGCCTAGGATAGTGCATTAGCTCGTTAGACGTTGGCGCTAATCGTCACTCGATTATCTACCGAGTATCAAACCATCTCGATTGATTATCTTTCCTCCCCATCATAATTCTGCTATTTCTTCACAATAACCCCATTTTTGTGACCAATTCTCATTAAGACTATTTAGTCAACCAAAATTATATAACCATTACCCCTTTCTCGCAGACTTTAAACCAAGATCAACACTCACCAAAACAAATCCACTCCTTCACCTCCTTTACAATCCTTGCAAAAGCATTCACGAGCTGACTCTTATCTCCTCTCTCAATTTACTTCCAAAAAGATTATGCACGACCACGCGGCACTTCGGCCCCATTCCTCCGGCATACGCTCCGCAACTCTTCAAGCCGCGCGACGATGCGCTGGCATTGATGAAGTGCGCGCGGTTCCGCGCAGGCGCTATCGCAAAAATCGCCCACGCAAACCCCGAGCGCGATAAGACGAAAGTTGAGACGGTGGAAATTAAAGTTCGATCGAGAGTGTCGGAAGTTGACGAAGCTCGAAAACTTCCTCCTCTCCGCGGATTTACGAGGACGGGGGACTAGTATATATACGGTCCTGTTATTTTAAAATTAATTGTGCCGGGATCGGAGTGGATATCGGGTGTAGTCGAATGGAAAGGAGAGCCAGAGTAGGTCGCCAGACGGAGGAATTATCATTATTATATCGCGAGAGAGGAAGTAATTTTGAGATCTGGACGCGGTGCATTGGGGATTCGAGAGAGCTCAGGATAAGGGAAGTTAGAGAGGGAGAGTGGGAGTGCAAGATAATGAGACGAAAAAGTTTCCTGATGACATTCTATTATGAATATTTAAGATTAGAGTAGGGGCCTTCGATATTTTGAATTTTATTCGGATAATGAGGTATGTTAATTATGTATTTCGGACTGAAAATGAGGATATGAATTAATACTACGATAAGTAGGGAATGTTTAGTATTTTCAAAGAAACGACTTTGCTTGCGATGCAAAAACATTTCATTTCTGCGTTTACGGGACGAAAACGGTCATCAATAACTTCATGTACAAATACAGCGCTGTGTGTCTAAATATAATATTGAACGACCCCAAATACGCGAACCTCGAGTGCACACAACTTGCGTAATTATCGAACCGTCTCATATCGGAATACACGCGTATACACACATACATTATACACACATATATCGATAATATACCCATTCGCGGACATCGCACATTTCTATACCTTTCAGTTACTTCTCTCGAAATTCAGTTTACAGGTATACTAAAAAACTCGACTTGGGCGAATACAGTCAAGCGTGTACACTAGTCTCTTACACCAGCTGTCGTGCTTTTGAAGCGAATCGAACAAATTAGTGGTAAATTTAATTTACTTAGCACGAACTGCAAGCACGTGCACGCGAGCTACTTTCAACGATAATAAACACGTAATTCGCAGCGGGACCGGAACAGCAGGTGCCGCTCTTTCTACCTTTTCCACGAAATGCAATTCCAAATTACACGACACGCGCGTGCGAATCGTTCGATTTATAAAAATGTAGTACAACCATTTACACTAAATCCGCGATATTATAATCGTACATTCAGCGACTCTGCGTCAACAACACGTCATTCGTTAAAAACACTTTCGCAAGTGCGTCACCCTCGTAACCTCTTCAAACAACCTTTCGCCTCAACATTACATTCACCCCGTATTATGTACCCGGCACGTGGGCGTTACGACACGAGCGGCTGCCTTGATCAGATACTGAAAAGTTACAGTCGCAGTGTATATAGGTACCCTCGCGCGCGGGTATATAAGCAACATTGGTTTTGCGTGGGCGAGCTCTATGTAGCGTTGATAGAGCCGGTTTGTAATACGGTTATCGGGCTACTCGAGGTTTTGTGCCAATATTGTTCAAGCCCCGTTGCGTTTCATAAGCTTCCCGCGCTGCACGTGCCAGCGGAGACAGAGGCGTTCATAATGTCGAGTTGTTTGCTTAGGTGGTTAGGTTGCTGCGTCGATTGATAAGTGGGTTGAGTATAATGCGAATGGGGTTGTAAGATAATACTCATGCCAAATGAAGACAAATTTCTCGGTAGGAGTGTAACTATAAGGTGCTGTGTAACTCTGGGATGAATTCGATCCTTCAAACAAAGAAGAATTCAAAGTAATTTTAACCACGATATTTTTTTCTCTGTTTGATATCCTAATTTGAAAATATAGAAAAATTCAATAAATTTTATAGTCATCTAAAATAATCTGCCCCACGTCTTATTCAATTTTGAATCTTCGCAATACACTACACTCACCGCGACATACTAAGCCTGCACGCAACCTCACCGCAAACTCGATTGCCTCCTTCACACACCAACCTTGCCCATATTCCACGACCATTGCCTATATAGAATCGCCTGGCACCGGTAAATGTCGGGAAATACTTGCAACCGCCTCAATACACAGCCTCTTACTTCCCCGCCTCGCTCTCACAATGCTTACCTTCCTGCAGTCCCCTCACGCGCGAACAAATTCCTCTCTCTCTAAACGTCTTTATAACCGCACACGCGCTGCCACGAAATTAGCGTTCGCACGACGTTTCCAATGAAGTCGAAATGTACGAGGCGTGCGTCGTCTTTGGTATGACTTTACATAATTACAAGGCTTGGCTTCTCTCGTCTTGACTTTGGATAAAGTCAATCTTATACTTGAAAAAGTAATAATATAACTTTTAAAAAATATTAACAGAATATAGTGAGAAATTCACAAAAATACGTTGTCTAGAGAGCTAACTGGGATCCCAGATCTATCTGGAATTCCAGTTTGAGATTTTCAATGGGGCGTGATCATGCACACGAGGTAGTTGCAGAAAAAACGCTGTCATCCATCCAAGTTCTAGCCGCGCCCATTACTGTTTAACCTAAGTGATCGGCCGAGGTGGCGACTGCACTACATGCCAAACTGTCGATAACCACACGGAGAAAAATTTTGTTTGAAAAATTACCATTAATCTTAACAAAACGAAGATATACTCTGATTCTGACGCTTTTTATTATTATTGTAGGATTTTCTACCATTGTAACGTATTCCTTTTACAACTTTCATTTTAAGTATTACAAGTGTCAGGATAACTTTCTACTATATTTATATAGCAAAAAATATACATATTGTATTATAATATACTATTATAAGTATCTTTTTTTTAAAATAAAAAATATGTAACATTACTATATTTTATGGCAAAAACAGCGAAGACTTGATATTCGAATGCAGGAGTTGCAAAAATTTTGATATTTAAGTTTAAGTTTTACAATGATTAATGGTAAAAATTATGATGTTTGGAATGCGCATGCGCGCGGTGAACACACGCAGTCTGCTGCTCTGTCTTACCGATGACCCTAATTTTCAGGTTATGCAGATCTCACACAACATGTTTTGCAACACAAAACTGGTCGGATATAATAATTAATAGACATCATTTAACAACGCGTCTAACTCAAATCTGCCATACATCTGGTGATAGCTAATGTTCAAGTTCCAAAAATTTGTAGTCAAATGTTGTTATGGGTAAGTGGTTAGAGCGTCTGACTGCCGTGCCAAATCGAATCCCGTCTCCGTCGAAAAAAATTTTCCGTATTTTTTATTTTAATTTATTTCTTGTATTTCTCGTTTTAATATATAAATTGTGCTACCTAAAATATATAGAATATCACGAATAACAATGGAAATGAAAATTAAATTTTTAAAATTTTTAACTAGAAAAATATATTTCCTATACGAGTTGTTATAAAATTTACCGTATTAAATTGGAAACATTAGTACACTGTTAAAAATATTGAAGTTTTTTTTGTTAAATTTTAGTTCAATTTGATAAAACTTTTGAAGTTTCAGTTAAATTTAACTGAAATTTCATAAACCTTTTGTAAATGTAACTGAAATTTAATAAAACTTTTGAAGTTTCAGTTAAATTTAACTGAAATTTAATAAAACTTTTGAAGTTTCAGTTAAATTTAACTGAAATTTAATAAAACTTTTGAAGTTTCAGTTAAATTTAACTGAAATTTAATAAAAATTTTGAAGTTTTATTACAGAATTTATCTTAAATTTCAGAAAATTTTTAACAGTAACAGTCCTATAGGAAATTTGTCTGTCTCCGTTTTACCATGAAAAATTATAATTTTTCCTATAGAAATTTGTAAATTTTCCTACATGATTTCTCTCCGTGCACATGGTTATATCGTTTTCGAAAAGATACATGGTTTTTGAGAACCAGATGAGTTTTAAAAACCACGTTTCAAAAAGCTATGTGATGAATTGAGACAAAAAGCCATACGTTTAAGGCGGTGAGAGGCCCCACAGTTACCGACGATTGCAGGGACCCATTTTTCTCATTCAATTTTAAATTTTGACAGAAAATTTCTCTGACACGTTATAGATTTGATAGTTAACTATAACGTACCAGAGTGATATTTTCTTAAAATTCAAAATTGAATGAGAAAAACGGGTCCCTGCAATCGTCGGTAACGGGTGGCACTCAAAGCCATACGGTTAATCCAACTAATAAAACCATATGGTTTACGAGGTGGTAAAACCATACGGGGTTTTTCAACTGGGGCGTCAACAATCGAATTGTGTAAATATATATAAACGCATGGCGTTCGATTTTTCATTTGCCGAGAGCACGCGCGTATTTAATTACATTGTCGCACGAGCACGACCTTACCCAGCTGCTCCACTGTGTTGCTGATACCGCGCGGGAGATGGACTCACCTGCAACACAAAAGAGAAAGTAATCGATGAAATCACGTTTTATACGGGCGGCGCATGCTGCACGCTACCGGGTTAAAGTGAATATAGTGGAGCAGATGATGCTGTGTGTGCGTGGGAGCGAGGTGAGCGAGGTGAAAACGTGTAAGAGGGAAAAATAGCATTGGTGTCGTTTGAGGAAGAAATTATTGGCTGAGAGGTTGTTTAATAAACTCAGAGGATAAATACGTGGTGTGTATGGTTATTAAAAGATTGATACGATGTTTGTTTCTGATTTCAATTCGGCAATAACATCGGTTATTTCTCATTTCTTATTTATAAAAGATTGGTCGCATTGCGTTGCATTCCGGTTATTATTCTATCGCTTGAAATACCTTTAAAATAACAACAGCAAGCTCCAGAATAAGATTAACCGTTGATTTTTCTTCATATAAATGAATGTTAAAAACTTATTTAAAGCGTATTTTTTTTTTTTTTTTGAGAGACCGACAAAAAATTCGGCAAATCCTGCACCCGACGTTTATTTCAACACGGCGTCCTGATGTAAATCCGCATGCAAATACATGCAAACGCGCTTTAATCTTTTAATTACACGGCCATGACAACCCTTCCTAAGCGTTGTTTTGTTAGCATCCCTACGCGAACCTCCGAAAAAAATTGTCAACCGGGCATTTCGAAAAATACGCTACCTTCGTCAAACCAGGGTACTATGGTCATAACCTTATATTTCAATTTGCATCGCAATCAAATCCGCACTCTTTCGAAATTCAATCGCCGCGATTCTTCTCCTCTCGGTCATCGCGCAGGTGCCCCATAAAGAAACGCTGCTGCGAATTAGAACACGTGCGAGCCGCGTTTACGGGATACATAAAACTCTCGCTCTATCTCTCTTTATACGCACTATAGTGTGTCTCTCGCCTCTGGGAAGACTCTAATCCTGTGCAAGGAGATGAGCATAAAATGGCGCCTCGTTAAGACGTCCTTCTAATTGTTTCTTTTCTCTGGCCCTCCCTCCGACATCGCGGTAGATGCAGTCCTTCACCTCTCTCTCGCCTCTCTCTCTCTTTTTGACGTAGACGCTGGCGTGCGTACTTCCCAGTATGTATATCCTTGTTTTGAATATTCAGAGGGATTATATGAGACGCCCCGTCTCGAGTCTAGCGTTCTTGTAGACGCTATATAACGCGGCAGCGTCGTAGAGATACTTTATACGAGCTAGCCCCCCTCGCGCGCACAGCAGTCTTGTTCCGTATATTTGTTCAGCTAATGAAGTGCGCGCCCTTACATCACCATATCTCCTCTCCTCGTCCGAAAATTTTCCTTTCTTCTACATAATATGTGCACGCGCGATATACATAATATCGCGTGACGCTGGCGTAAGTATACGTTTGCCGACTCCTCGCGCTTGGTACACACTCATATTGTATAACCTTCTTCAAAAGACACTCACTCTCGCTCGCCTTTGATGTCTCCTCTCCTTTGTTTCCTCCATCCTCCACCCTCTGACATTGAATCTCGCGACTATATCACTGTTTAACCTGATGCGCGCCACACTCATGCGCGTACGGGGCAATTGTGAAAATTCATTTTTCAGAATTCAATTTCGACCCGCGGCGCGAGCAGTCAGTATTTTCCGCACCGCGGCTTCTTTCGTTTCGTCGCTTTTCATTATACGCATATACAGCTCACTAGGAGAGGCCGCGAACTGCGGATCTCGGATTCGACTCAAACTTTGCGATATGTTTTTGGATGTAGAAATATAAAGAAAGATGCAATATTAGACCCTAACGCTTAAAAAAATTGAAGTTCTGCGCCTTTTTAGCTTTATTTTGAAAAAAGGCTTGAAAAACTTCTTCTTGAAACGGTAACTATTTAACTCTGGGGAGTATTAAATATAATTTCAAAAATAGAAAATAAAACTAGAGAAAATGCTTTCATTTGCTTTTTTAAGAATTAAAAAATATTGATTCTTTCAAAAGTTATGTAAGTTTAAAATTGAGCATCGAAAGTGAATCAAAATATGCCGGCAGTCGAACAGTTTAATTTTAGGGATTAAACAGTGCATTTTCTATGCTTTATTTTAAACTTTTATAACTTTGGAAGGAATCAACATTTTTTAATTCTTAAAAAAGCAAATGAAAGCTCATTTTCTCTAGTTTTATTTTCTATTTTTGAAATTATATTTAAGACTCCCCGGAGTTAAATGGTTACCGTTTCAAGAAGAAGTTTTTTTCAAGCCTTTATTAAATTAAAGCTAAAAAGGCGCAGAACTTCAGTTTTTTTTAAGCGTTAGGGTCTAATACTGCAGCTTTCTTTATATTTCTACATCCAAAAACATATCGCAAAGTTTGAGCCGAATCCGTGATCCGGAGTTCGCGGCCTCTCCTAGTCAGTGCAAGGCTGGCGGTGAAACTGCATTGCGAGAGTGGCGGGCTTTTCACGCTTCATTTAATAAGCGAAAGGACTCGTAAACTGCGCGTGCAAATATGATCAGTCTTAAATCATTTAAAACTAATCATATTTACGCGCGCAGTTTACGAGCCCTTTTACTATATGAGAGAGGCTGCGCCTGCAAGAGGGAGAGATTTTGCCTCTTTAATTTGGCGAAGAGGGCGAAGCCGGTGGCTGGGACAGGGCTTGAAGCAGGGAATAAAAGTTTCTTTACGCGATAGTTTTAATCTGCGTATATGTTATAGGTAGTTTAAGATTGTATATACAATGTAGCTTCGTTTGAATGAAAGTCCCTATAAATTTAAGTAAATCATGTTCTTCAGTGAAAACATTGATTTATGTGTATACAAAACGTGGATTGTTGTTTATTTCCAATAATTGTGTATTATTATTCACTATATTACGTTACTTCAGTCAATAAATGATATAATTATTTGTCCGTTTCGCTTTATATTTATTGAACTCAAACAAACATGTGTTCGAAAGAGAATACGATTAACTCGTTATTATATAAACTCTAAAATATATTCAGCGTTACTCGAAGAAAAATAAACATATGCTCAATGCAAACACGCCGACAAATATCGGACGACCAAAACAAACCATTAAAAAAACAAGGAAATAGAAAAGATAAGCAACCCAGTTAACCAGGCGATTTTTCCCCTCTTTAAAGACTTTTTAATTTTCCACAGCGCGAGTCGCCTTCATTTCTCAGACGCAGCGGAGCGTACGCGAAAGCTCCTTAGTCGCAGTCTCGGCAGGGTCTGGGGAAAATTTTTAACTTTAAAGCGTCCCGCACGTTAGACTTCCGTACGTGTATATATATATATATATATATATATATATATATATATATATATATATATATATATATATATATATACACCGTAGACCCGTCACGCACGTACAGCGTATTTGAGTTCAGCGCCTTAGCTGAACTCGAAGTCTTTAGATTTTTCAAAGGTCTTTCCAGCGTCGTGCTTCTTCTTCCTCTTCCTCTTGCCAGTCGCTCTTTACGCGGAGGAGCAGGAAAAATTGTAAATAACGGCGCGGGGTTAGGGAGCGCCGTTGTTGCACGCACAAATCACGTACTTGTTTAAAATATTTGCGTTCTAGTGTGTGATAATTACGCTGATTTACGTGGATTCAATTTAAATTACTTACAAAAAAATCATTGTACATACAATCAAGTTATACGCCATTTGAAAAGCGAATGCACCGCATAAAACCTGTCCAAGCGAGAGAAATCGTCTCAAATGTACCGTTACAAAATTCATGTAGCTCACCCGAGCGTGATGCACCTATTGTTTCCCTGAACTCTCTCCCGTCCTCCCCTCGCTTCGTACTTTCCCTCACTCGCATTCTCGAAATCGAAGGTACGACTCATAGCAATTCTTTCGCCACCCGCGCGAACTTCGCACTTCTGAAGTGGCTTTTTCCCTCGGGCTCAGCAACCCGGAAAATTATCGGCCGTCGTTTTTTACGCGCAGAAGCTGTCAGTGGAGCGGCCGCTAATGGGTGACTCGGCCGTTTCGGGGGAAATGAAGTTTTCGAGCTGCCGCGCTTTTTGTGTACCAAGACGTGCTGGTCGCGCGCTTATTGTTCGGGACTGTGTCAAAAATTCGTTTTATAATATAATTAATAACCGTGGGTAAACGTGCGGATTTTAGAATGGGTTAGACATGTTTAATGTATGTAGGACAATTTATAGTTGAATTAAGTGGGATTTCTCGGCAATTATTGAGTCGGTGTTGTTTTTAGCGAAGATTGATACGCGAATTGATAAACACAACATTAGCATTCGATTCGCGATAATGAATCCTTAGCATCGGCGCGTCGTTTTTATTGAAATCAAAGGGCAAAAGCGAGTCTGCAGCAAGACGCTTATGTAAATGTACTTCTTTTCCCGATATGATTTTACCTGATGCGAAAGCGATCGCTGAATGTTTCCAGATTGCGCTTTACGATACAACACACCCACACACATTTTCGGATAAAGAAGCGAGTAGCCTGGCAAATTTACTCCATCTTCATATATCATTACGTACCTCGTACTGTACACTTTTTTTTCGCGTCGCGCATCAATATAAACGTCCCGAAATTCACTCACTCCATTCAGTAAAAAGAGTCGCCTCTGACAAAAAAAAATGCCGAGGACATACACGCGCTCTATACATCTATCTACGTGTATATAAAATATAAAATTCGGAGCGTGCGAGCACTTTGACGCTAACTTTTTAGGTCGGCGTGTCGAGTCTGGCCTGGAAAGAGAGATGCGCCCTACGAAAGAGCAGCGTTGCGCATTAAAACGTCTGATTTAAAAAAAGAACGCCGAGAAGAAAGCCAAGGTTGACGGGCGTTAGTGATAGGGTATACCTTTTGCATAATCTCATTGTTGTAGTTGTCTTTTATTATGACGCGAGGCGCGCGCATGAACATATGTAATAACAGCGTGTGGCAGAAGCAGAAACACATTGCGAAAAATGAAGCACTCACACGCTAACCGGGCGTTTACTCTCAAATATACCACTCGGGACGAGGGGGCGCAAAAACCGCGTAAATACCATTTTTCCGCCATTTGAATAATGAATAATTCAATTGCCGAAACAAAAAGTTGCGCTGAATGCTAACTTACACGCGTTTAAAAGTACGCGTGCATTCGCGAAACGGACCATAGGGCTGCCAGCAACTTTATACTTCTGCCTCCGTGATTATTGCGCGTGTTTATCCGTTCATTTTTTGTCAACGTACGCACACATACCAGCGCCTTATAAATATTTATACTCCGCCCTCCATGCACGCGCGTATAAGGGAACAAATTCAATTGATGAGGCTAAATTTACAACAAAAAAAAGAAAGATAGACGACGACAAGAAGAATTCCAGCAGTAAATTAACGCGGGCCGCTTTCGAGTTTGCTAATTAACAAAGCTGCCAGCAGCGCTAACTAAGCATCCGCGCTGCTTGCGCGATTATCTCACCGAGGCAAGGAGGAAGCGGCATGGGATGAGAAAAAGAGGATAACGCGGGCGATACATCCGACTGCAATAAACTTCCCCCGCTCGGTGTTTACATAATACGCAAGATGCCGACGCGTGGCGTGCGCACGTTAATTCGAAACGGTAAATAGCACGATTTCTCACGCGGAGGCGCGCGAGTTTCCGATCCCTTTTCATTTTCTCGCAAGATGGAAAAGTGTAAATTCTCGTTGATTCGTGGGTCTCGGGGGAGGCGAGTGCACGAAGTGAAAATTATGAGAGAGTGAGCGAGTGTATTTTTTCATAACAGCAGACCGGAAATTTTCGTTTAAATTTGAAATTTACATTGTGGGGTATATCCCTTTTGTTTCCGGTGCGGCGTAGATTATAATACTCGGGTGTGCATTTGGGTGTGAATTTTGAAATTTGAAATCGTGAGGTATGAGAGTAGTTTTCGAATGGAATTGTGCTTTTGTGGGGAGTAGAGGTCGCGCGAGGGAGGGAGAGAGAGAGAGAGAGAGAGTAGCAGTTTTGGAACAATGTTACTTTTAGTTATTATAACTGTTAGTTTGGTTAATATGCCGTTATAATTTTTCATTGTAACACAAGCGGAAAATTACATTAAAAGATTATATTAAGATAGTGGCGTTTTGGAATTAACTGAACCTCCTTAAAATTTTAGTTTAGACGTATATCCTAAAAACTACTGCATCGCGTAACTCCAATATAACGCATAAGTCCACGTATACAGCCCCATCATATATCTTACGCGCTTATCTCTAGCATCTTAATCACTCTAGCAAACAGTGAGAAAGACACCGTCGGCATATAAATTTTATCTCGGATGAGAAAGAATAACATATTCCTTCTCGCGCCTCCCAGAGGCTCGTCCCGATCGCGGATCTTTCCGGCTACAGCGCAGGTCCGCCAGCTCTTATCAAGATCAGGGACCGAGAAAGTGAGGAAAGAAGGAAATTGAGTCGAGCTGAATTAGGAGGTATCCTAGATCTTCGCACCGGCTAACCTAAGGTAAGTGAGGATTTTATATATATGAAATAATCGATTAGCATTTCAGCTCGAACGACGAAGAAGAAACGTACGCGCGGCGTGTATACGTGGGCGACGTTTATTATCTCGGTGAGGATGGATCGCCTTTCGGCGATTCGCTTTTGATAGCAGCAGCAGCGTGTTATTTGAATTCTTCGCGCCAAGCGGCCCCCGTGATTAATGCACGCGCAAGCGCAAGCACCTCTAGCAGGTTCTGCATTACACTTGCAATCGTGTGTATATATATATATATATATATATATATATATATATATATATATATATATATATGTATATATATATATATATATATATATATATATAAATACTTGTTTCTTAGGGATTGAATGAGACGGTGGGCGAGCTGCGAAAAATATATATCGCTGTACATGCGTCATTCTCAACTGGATTGGTCGAGATTAGTTGTATAACGAGAGAGTAGCGGGCGTGTTTAATATATAGCGTTTATCATCGCGATCCGCGGATAAATCTTGCGAGTATATACATAGAAAACATCTATGAGAGAGCAAAGAAGTGAGTATAAAATCGAAAAGCATTTCCTGCTCTTTTATTGCCGCGCGCACAACGCGGCCGTAAAGAAAGGGACGAAAAATGGCTGGATTAAGATTCCGCCGGGCGAGGTGCTATTTAGTGCGATGGCTCTATTCTGCATTTTGGAAAAGTTTTCTTTCAATGGAAAACCACTTATCCGATTTTTCATTCGCGCTGCTCGCGAGCATTTGGAAGGCAAAGAGGAGGATCTTCGATTTACGAATGGGAGAAGGGGGAGGGATAACGATGAAACTATGGAAGTTACAAATGGTTGCGATTGATGCTGCGGAATTGCGTTTAAGGATATTTACGGGAAATTTATTTAAAAGTTATAGTGTACGTAAATTCTTGAATATATGGGGGATAAAAGTTTTTATCGGGAATGGGAAGTAAAGTGATTTTTAACACATCATGTAGGGGAGACTGAGGTAAAACCGGATACTTGTTGGAAATTATTTATTAATAATAGGTAATAAAATAATAACAATATTTAACACTAGAATTGTTTTTAGTTTACATTCAGATAACTGAAAATCGACTTGGTTAGCCAAAAAAATATTTTTAAAAAATGTTATTAGAAATTTACGAAAGTATCTGATTGTACCCCGTAAAAAAATTGTCGGGGTAAAACCGGATAGTTTCATTATTTATTCCAAAATGAATTTTAGGCGGTATTCGACATTCTAGAAATAATACTGTGATATAAGAAGCCATATTTTCTTCTGACCATCTTTGCCGAAAAGACTTTCTAATATATTTACGCATTTCTGTACTAAAAAACAAATTAATTTTATATGTATAATGTATGAACAGCGCACTAAATGTCTATTATTAGTTTATTTTATCTTTACATTAAAAGAAAAGAGAAATTAAGGTATCCGGTTTTGTCCCAACCTAAAGTATCCGGTTTTACGTTAAAGTTCGAAAAATAAGTAATTATACATTTTTTGCAATTAAAAGTAAAATTAAGAAACGGAATTGCCCCCACTTATTTATTATAACGTAAATAATAAGGTAATGTACATACTGAAAGAATATTTTGCTTACAGGATGATTATACGCACTATGACTATCGTGACACTATGTTACGATGAACACGGTTTTGCGAGCTAAGAAGTCTTTGACCTCTTTTAAAGTCAACACGAGTCTATTTTTGACATGCCGATGCCGATCTTATACAAAATGATTTACCCCAGTCTCCCCAAATTCTATTTTATTTTTAATTTATGGAATAGATGGGTGAAGTAGTTTGAAGAATAAAGAAGTACCTATAATGGAAAATATATGATGAAATAATGGTAAATGAAATTACACGAAGAGAATTTTTGGTAGAAATCATCGCGCCAGTTCTGTACGCATGGAATGATTGAAGGTAAGTAATATTCTAAAGATTTCACTACAAAAATTATAACACTATCGCACTTACGGTATAATTTTCACGTAAAAATTTCATTCTTAGATCTGAAAATCCCTATCACTATTAACACTCCTACCCCGTACCGATTCAATTTCTCCTTTACTCTGTCTCATCCCATTTACGTTCGTCAAACCATTCCCTTCCACTCTCTCACCCTTACCCACCATAAAATCCGATTGCTCGGCCATAAATCCCGAATCTAAATATAGAACGAACTGCTCCCGCAGCGGCGCGCCATACCTATGCGCGCACAGCCCCGAAATAACAAACGTAACGGGAAATTAATAGCCCGTGTTTACGGTTGACGCGCGCACGCACGGAAATTCGGGCCGTTCGCGCGGAATTGCTCGCGAGGACAGAATGTAATTAAACGGTTAAACTGACCTCGAAACGGGCGCTTTGTTCAGTAGTCTAAGTTTTCCCTAAGGTGAGCCTCGTGTCGCTTCGCCTGTCTTACCCACTCCCGTGTGTGTATGAACTGAGTGGTGGTCCGCTGGGGGTGATGGTTTTGAGGAGGAGGAGGAGGATTCGTCGAGACGCACACGTGTGCTGGTGTGGAACGGTAGACGAAAAATGGAGGTGGATATGGGACGTGGTTGGTTAGTGGAAGGTAAGTTGGAAGAAGGGTTTGGAATAGGAATTTTTATGGTGGAAGTAAAATTTTTGAAAATTAGTGTTTTGGGGGTGAGAACTCTCATGGGTGGAAACTTAAAAAAAATGACACAGGGAAGTGAAGGAAAAGTTATAAAAAGTGATGTTATTTAATATAAAATAAGTTAAAAAGTCACGATTTTATGCGATGCACAATAGTGAAAATTGAAAAAAGTCAATCTTTTATTTACATTTAAATAAATTATTGTTTAAACGCTTAAGATCGATTATAAATTTTTTTTAGTCACGGAGATTCCACAAGTTCCTTTTCATAAATCCCGGGACACGTTGGCCTTCTCCAATTCGACGTTTTAGAATTAGTAGAAAAGTCTTCTCACAAAGATTTAAAGTACCGTTCTTGTGTATTGATAAAACAACAGTGGATTTATTCGAAACATCCATTAAGTGAAATATAGATGTTTATTATTCCACTCGATAAACCCTGAAATCTCTTATTTGTAAAATATGGACTCGCTTGATTTATCGCGTCGCATTTGCTTTCTATTCCGGAAAAAATACACAGGGAAAAATTCATAAAGACAACATCAAACAATTGCGAAATCCGCGATTTACGACAATGTTCCGAAAAGCTCGACATAAAGCCTTTTCTCCCGATACATTACACGCGGCATTGTATACAGCGATATTGAATAAAGATCGAGTGTCACGCCGCCGCCGCCAACTCGCATTTTCATTTCGCGCACGTTTTCTCCGAAAATCGCATTTTTGGAAAACTTCGCATCAAAACACGAAGTTGGCACGAAATTTGCTTTTCGGACTTCATACATACATATGTACATACATACATACGTAGTATCAGCATAGCACGCATTCAAATAACACTTATATACCTTCAGCGCTACGACAAACAGGGTGTCGGAAAGATGGAAGCAAAGGCGTGTGTCTGTTGGATATTTAAATTCATATAGTTCAAAATTCATTTTCCATGTATATTGTTACGTATGTGAGAAATAAATAAAATGAAGTGAAAAAATAAGCGACGAGCGGGACGCGAACCCGCGATCTCGAGAATTCTAATCCCGCGCTCTATACCACTGAGCTAACGTCGCTATGCTACGGCGAGTGCATCGCGAGCTAGTTATGTTTATGATGACTGAGTGGTTTCTCGTCTTCCACGTTGTGTCCAACGTTGATGGAAACCTCCGTGACAATATGGAAATACCTTTAATGTCACCATCACGCGTATATTCAAATTCGCCTTTCTTAACGATAAATGAATCTCTCTCTGTCTCTCTCTCTCTCTCTCACCCTCCACAGTGCAAGAAAAACCATCGATTTCACGTATACCCGCGGAAAAATACACATACACACGTACGTACGTATATTTCGCGCGGGGGCGCCGGATGCAAAGCGCGCGCGGATTTCGAGTTTACATGCAAATACGCGCATCTGTTGGCCACGGTAACAGCAGCAGCAGCAGCAGCAGCAGCAGCAGCAGCCAATTGAATTGCATGAGCAACGTGTGTGCAAGCGATATTATTTTTATTGGCCCCGGACATATCGCAGTTTTACCAGGGCGCGAAGGAAATTCCTCTTTTTCAGAAATTTGTGATGCGGTTTGGCAGCTGAAAGCCCACGTTTTTGGCTCGGGTATTCAATTTGTCGCGAGATAAAAGATCCGAGCGTTCCAATTAGAATTCGGTTCTGTGTATCAATGTTAAATTGCCCGTGTAATAAAAATCGCCGATAAATAGGCGGATAAAGCAAAGTCGAAAACGCACGATCGGCACGGCATTCGCTCGCTCGCGTGGAAAATATACGCAGCTACGGGATACAATGTAATAGCGTGAAATATTATAATAACAAAGCCGAACGTTAATACAGGGCCGCGCGCGCGCGGCCAATGAAAAAACCTTTGCGAAATCCGCTTTTATATTTATGTTTATTAGCGGCCTGTATCGGCGCCGGATCTCGCCCCGGGAATATCGGCCCGTATATTCATGATATTTATTGCCCTCGTTATACACGTGCGCGGACTGGCCGGCCGTGCGATTAATTAAACCGATATCAACGCGAGCGTCGTGTATGTACGGCAATTACAAACGTATCGCCTGCGCGTTATTTTTCGCGTGCGCAGCGCAAGGTCCCCTCAAAGCCGCGCGCATGGGGGAATTGTATTACAGCACCTCGTGCACTGTTGCGAATTATCGATCGATATCGTGATTTGCATGTGAACGCGGTGCTTCACTGCCTATTTCGTCATAGTTTCTTTTTGCGTTGAATTTTTCGGCCATTTGATCGGCTATCACGAAAAATGTGTATACGCTCGTATTTGTGCGTGCGTGCGTGTGTGTGTGATGCACTTTTTAGTCCTGCGCGACGTTGAGTGTCGAAATTCATGAATTCTCGGTAAAAAAAACTGCTCTCTCTCTCTCTCTCTCTCTCTCTCTCTCGCGCGCGCGCGAGCACGAGCGAGAAGGAAAAAGTCATAAATGTCAAGGCGCGTATGGGAGCGGACATATTTCTTGTGACGCTCTCTCCCTTCCTCTCTTTTTTTTTAATACGATAAAAATGATGGAAAAACTGCCGTGCGGGAGACATGGGTATAGAGAAACAGAGAGGGTGAGGAAATAGGGGCGCACGGAAAATTGCATAACAATGAAGTCGCTGTTGATATATACCGCGTATGTACACGGCAACGTACGTGCGCGCTGACAATAAAAAAGACATAATCCCCGCTTTATTTTAAATTTATCACGATTTCATAGTGTGCCGTAAATACGCGTGTTTTCTAATTTTAGATATTAGCACTTCTATTTATAACCATTATCATCTACCATGTAGAAAACACTTGTTTATCATTTTATTAATTATACTTCGTACGGAAAACAAATCAACGCAACGCTCTACATGCAAACGGTTCCCCATAACCGCTCAATCACATATAGCCGGCTTCTCTCCCCACTCTCGCAATTGGCGAAAAAAGCGCAAACGAAGCATCGGCTCTCCGCCCCACTGGCCCACTTTTCCGAAACCTCCGAAAGTATTATTCCTCCCGAATTATACCGGCAGCGCCTATATATACGCACGCCATTGTCAGTCTCCCCTCGGTCTGACCGACCGTTTACACGCGCCACTTGTGGCGTGGGGGCCATTCATGCTCTCTCCTCTCTTTCTCTCTCTCCCCCATGTGAAATCACACTCGATCAACCGCGTCCCCTCGCCTTTTTGCGTCGTCGGCGCGGGGACGATTAACAAAACGCTCGTCTGCGTCTAATCCGAGAGAGGACCAATGAATCATCGGAGGGCCACGGAAGTTCGTGGAGGTATATAATAGGTATGATGTGTGTACGTCTTTAGAAGGGCACGTGGAATTTTATTTGTGTGGGCAGTGCGAGTATTTGTTCCCTGTGAGTTGACCGGAATTATTGGGCGGTAAGGAAGAGGCTGGATGGTGAAATGAGTCAGATCGATTATGCGGCATGTGAATTGGATGGAAGTTGGTGATGCGTTACGTGGGTTCTTATCGTTGTTTTGATGAAAGAACTTTCTTCGCATGTATATAATTGTTTATACAATTAAACGTAATTTATTTATGTTTCAGAGCCAACGTGTTTGATCAGCGAATGAGATAACAGTTATAACGCATCGAGTCACCGCAACCGCGCCGTAAATATTTATAAGTTCCCAGAAACCAACCTGCGATAAATAAACATAGCTATTTATCCACTGGTATCCATTTTCCCTGCACTTTTACGTTTTATAGCGACTGACTGCGCCCGAAATTCCGGTGGGCGTCTACATCACCGCCCGTCACAAAAAGCGGACACGAAACTAGAGATACACCGCACACTACTGAGAAGAAACTCGTGACTTTTTCATCTTCCGCGATTGCGTCGCGCCAACCCCGAGGCGACGGCACTTGTGATGCATACGTATTATTATGCGCGCGAGCGTGCCAGTATATACAAAAGTAAGTGGCGCACTCGGGGATGGGTGTATAAATCAAAATTTTACGCCAGGAAATTTTTCATCTCGAGAGAGCGCGATACCTATATTCTCTCGCCGTTTGTTTAAGGTTTCGCACGATACGGATGTATAGGTTGGTTACGTTAAAGGGCTGTGAATAGTTATTAGGGTGAGACGTATTTTATTTGGGTTCGAAGGCAACCACGGGATCGGGGATTTACGGGTAGTGATTTATGTTTTCGGTATCGAGTGTGCGATGGACTTCGAGTCCATTCTTAAGACTATAAATCTCGTATTTCTTTCGTTAACTTATTGCAATAATATCGCAGTAATGTATATTTATAAACACCTCATGCATATTTTATAACGCTTCACATTTATGAAGACAATCTTTACATCGTAGACAACAGGTCTCATACAGAGACAAAACGACTCCACACGCATATATCATTCCCCTTACCCTCTGCCCGTCCCCTTCGGCCGCACGCGCTAATCGGCCGCGATTTCTCTCGCCACACCCACGCTCTTAGTTCTCCCTTATCGCTACTAATTTACATCCGTCATCCGCTACTCCCTACTCTGCCCACGTAACATCAGCGCCAAAAGTCTGCCCGTGGCGTTAATCGCTCCTAGCTATACATACACTCTCTCTCTCTCTCTCTCTCTCTCTCGTGAACGCGAGAGATCCGTTATTGGGTGCGGCAGTAGGGTGCTGCGTATGTGTATAGAGAGAGAGAAACGTGGCGCCACGCACACGCTAGACTCCGTAAGTGGTCGCGACGGCTCGCCTGAAAAATCGTATTATATGGTGGGAGAAGTAGAGAGGGTACTTGCGGAAATCGGAAGAGACGGAGCTGCTTCCGAGATTTTTGTGCGAAGTTTGAAGGACTCTCGTCGAATTAAATATATGCGCCTGAAATATAGAGATTCCTCTTTTGTGGTCATTTTTAGCGTCCAGTGTAAAATCGTATTCATCAAACGATTTAAGGATAAAAATATAAGCAATAAATTTCGCGTTACTACACCATCGAATGGAATTTCAATTGTTTATTGCTCGGCAGCGGCTCTTTTGCTTATTAGGTGCCCGCACAACGCGCGCATATTACCACCCATAAATCACTACGTAAACACCCATATACTAAACCGTAAACCCCCGCGCATATACACCGGCGAAGCGCCGAACTCCATCTTCCGCGGCTTTACCGCGTATATATACATTATCCTCGCACGCTCGCAACTATCGACGTAAATTTTACTCACACTCCTTCGTAAATTTTCCCCCAAAATACATAAGTCGCGGGTATTACTCGAGCACACCCCTCGCACTACGCGTTACGCGCCTGTCCGACTGCAAATATAGGGCCATCGGGGTACTGTAATCGCGTTAGAATCGTATAGGATTGGTTTTTGAAGGTACACGGAGGGGTGAAAGTGAACTGAGATAGTGAAGAGGTGTGGTGGTGGATGGTAATAGCTGATTGAGGAATTGAATGTGGCCTTGTGATGGTTCGTAAGAATCCGTGGGAGGAGTAGATGCGTAAGTAGGATATGGTTAGATTATATAATTTGTATAAGCTGGAGCCTTTTTATGTTGCGTGTCAAGTATCAGAATGTCTGAAATTACCGCGCACGTGCAATCGTCTAAATGTGCTTGGAAAATTCAATATCGCTAGTATTTTCAATTTAATACAACTTTTTATGGTGCAATAATTGCAATACTCTTGAGTGACGTGGTTTTATTTTCTCTTGTATTATTCTTTAGCTCCATTCTTTATTTCTAAATTAATCGTAATATTACCATCATACAAAACAATTTCATCGTCTTCATATATGAGAAAATATTCCTTATGTAACAACCGAGTCTAGTACCAAACCCTAAATATCAGACCTGACCTATACTACCACCCATGCCTCCCTCATTCATCCAAATCATCAATAAGAATTCGACCCCGTCTTCCCGAAAAAATCGCAATAACTACCTACTCACCCACAAAAAAAAACGGCACCTCTTTTCTCCCGTCCAGAACGAGAAATTTATACGACGGAGGATCGACAAAACTACTCGCTGCGACCTTGACGCTCGCTCGCTGCGACTCGGTAAATTTTTCTGCGCTCCCACGATAAATAATAAATCAGCCGTCGTGTTTCCTCGGCTCCCGCTGCAATGGTAAACTATAAAGTGCGCATCCGTCTTCCAGAATTCATCATTCCAGCGTACATAGTTTTAGAATTTCCGGGACAACGTCGAACTTTCTTTTTTCATATATTTAAAACGTCGCGTATAAATATCATGCTTGAAAAAAGAAGAAATCATTTGGCGCTATAAGCGATGATAAAAGTAAAATCGATCGAGTGCGCGTGGGTGTGACGACTCACTTGAAACATTGAGGTACGAGCGATCGAATTTTTAGAAAGAGAAAGAGAGAGAAAAAAGAACGTACTGTGACCTGCGTCCGAGGCTTTTGTGCGTCAGGCGCGCGTACAGCTCGCATTATTCTGTCGCCATTCGGAACTTTTTTTCGCACTCTCCGGGAAGTTTGGAGAGTATAAGAGAGTGGAACGACCCATTTTTTTTCTCCAAATTGAACGTATTTTATGCGCGCAATTTTCTCCAAATTGAACGTATTTTATTTGTAAAAATCACGATCCGCCGACGTTATTTTTTACGTACTCTTGTTTGTCTTTTCATTATGTAATGTACCGTATATCAAACAAAATTATATTTCTCTATTGATTCGTTTACCGATGATTATTAATTACTGTATCTTTAGTTAATAAACACGATGATTTATCATCGAACATATTATTTACATTATGTAAAACAGAAATACTAATATCATAATTTAATCCCGCAATTATCAATACCATTCCACTAACATCAAATTTTACCATATATCGTCGGTTGAGAGGAAGAACGTTCCAACTCAGCTCGGCGCGTAAGAAAGTGCCAACTCGGCTCGGCGCGTAAGAAAGTGCCAATTCGGCTGGGCGCGTAAGAAAGTGCGAACTCGGCCGAGAACGTAAGAAGATGCCAACTCGCCCCTTGTTCTTTAAAATTTTTGGATTTGACTGTACTAATATTATTTAGTAAACGATTTTTTTTAGAAATCAGCCTTTAGCGCAAATCTAAGGGTTTTTTGATCCTCTAAACTCGGTTTTGAGGACTCTTTTATTGTATGACTGTACGCCCTAGCGGAAATAATAAATGTAAAAAATTGCAGAAATAGTGTTAAAAACTGTTAATAAATGTCAGAATTGGGAATGTAAATAACAGTCATTTACAGTTTTTAACAGTATTTAACAATTATTTACAGTATTTAAAAGTTATTAACATTTATATTAACATTTTCCAATTACAAAATCGAATATTTTTTCGGAAAATCGAAAAGTAGGTAACTGTTATTTACAGTTTTTTACAGTTTTTAACAGTTATTAATATTTATTTCCAGTTATTTGCATTAAAAATAGTAATTATAAGGAAAAAGTGTGGTTTTGTGAAAAACTGTAACATAACTGTAAAAATACTGTTTCACATTGTAAACAACTATAGAAAACTGTCAAAAATTGTAAAGAACTGAAAATATAACAGAAAATAGTTACTTGAGAAAGCAAAAGAACATTGTGAAAAACTGAAAATAACAATGAATTTCTGTTATAAACTGTAAATAACTGTAAATTAATGTTATTTACATTCCCAATTCCGACATTTTTTAACAGTTTTTTAACAATATATTTCAGTAATTTATGATTATTAACAGTTATTTATAGTTTTTAACATTTATTATTTCCGCTAGGGCGTAATATGTTTACGTGTAATAATAGTATACGTAAACACAATTCACTCTTACCACTACGCCACGCCGCACTTTATATTAATTAAAAGCTTATGGATCCGTGGGCCCGGGTTCGAGTTTCAGTCTCCGCGTTTTTTTCAGATAAAAAATTATTTCTAATGTCAGTTTCATAATGGAACTTAAGTGTATGAGTGTGACTAAGAAAATAAATGTATGTGATAAAAATATTTTTCATCGGGAATTTCTTTTTACTATCCAGTAAAGTGAAAATTGATGAAGTTATACTAAAATGAAGTAGAATGCAAGTCTCTCGATTGAACAAAAGTAATAGTAATTTTCCATGAAAAATATATGAATGTGTATATAAAAATTTTTCGCTGTTTGTAGATCCCATAGAATCTAAAATAAACAGTATTCCATGCTAATTATGATGGACTATTACACGTAAACACAACACGTACAGTCATACAATAAAATAGACCTCAAAATCGAGTTTAGCGGATCAAAAACCCCCTGGGTACACTCAGATTTGCGCTAGAGGCTGATTTCTACAAAAACCGTCTACTAAATAGTATTAGTACAGTCAGCTCCAAAATTTTTAAAGGATAAGCTGTGAGTTGGTATCTTCTTACGTTCTCGGCTGAATTGGCACTTTAATACGCGCCGAGCCGAGTTGGCACTTTCTTACGCGCCGAGCTGAGTTAGAACATTCTTCTTCTCAACCGACGATATATATGAGGAAATTTACAAAAAATTAAAACTTTAGGCGGTCTCAAAACTGGTCAAAAATTTTTTTTAAGGCACACCTTCCGCACGCGTTTTTTCTTCTTTCTTATGTCACAAAGTAAGGGAAAAAGTCGTGTACAATTAAAAACGTCTTTGTCACAAATTTTTTTTAAAGGTTGAAATTTTTTAAGAAAATGGCAAATAAGCCCTTTTCCTTAAACCTCAGCCATTTAGCCCAGAAACTTTCTACTCAAAGTTTAAAAAAGAAATTGACACTAGAAAGTAAGAGCTTTCATCACATTTTTTGAAAAATAAAAAAATGTTGATTCTTTCAAAAGTTATAAGAGTTTAAAGTTGAACGTCGAAGAGGCATAGAAATGCACAAATCGCAGGAATCAGCAGCCCCGACTTTGAGAGCATTTTAATACCTTTTCGACGTTCAACTTTAAACTCTTATAACTTTTGAAGAAATCAACACATTTATTTTTCAAAAAAGGAAATGAAAGCTCTTTTTTTCTAGTTTCAATTTCTTTTTTGTAAGTTTGACTAAAACGTTTCTTGGCTAAGTGGTTAAAGTTTAAGGAAAAGGGATTTTTCGCCATTTTTTTCAAAAATTCCAACCTTTAAAAAGAATTTGTGACAAAGACGTTTTTAATTGTACACGATTTTTCCCGTATACTTTGTGACATAAAAAAGAAGAAAACACGCGTCCGGAAGGTGTGCCGTCAAAACTATTTTGACCAGTATTTAGACCGCTTAAAGTTAAAATTTTTTGTTAATTTCCTTATATATAAATATGCAACAAATTTCACTTTCAAATCGCCAATATATACTACCCCGCGCACTTTAATAGCCCATTACCTGCCTGCTAAGTGCCTTATGTATACCTGCGAGCACGCACAAAGCTTCAGGCCGGAAACTCTTGAAATCCGCAGGCACAGAAAAAAAGAAAAACGTGTACACGTACGAGTACGTTCATGCACGAGTGCGCGCCCTCAGCGGAGTCCGAAAAGCCTCGTTAGGTTCCGTTTGACTAATCTCTCGAGGAGATTTACCCTCTCTCTCCCTCTCAGGCTACATGTGCACTACAGGCGCGTGTGCGCTATATGATGGTGCTTCGGGACCTGTTGAAGTGGATTAAAGTTTAGGCGTGTAGTACGCCGCCCTGCTGTCGTTGTCTTTCGCGGCATTGCTGCCGTTGCGTGGTGCGTGATCATCGATGTAAACGCGGCGCTCTCGAAAAAGTTACAAGCTTTTTGCTGAGAGTTGTTGTCGCGTGCTGTTGTCGTTCTTGGAAACATTTAATTTTTAATTCTAGAATAAATCACGTAGTGAGTGATTTGCTGCGGGGCTTCCGTGCCACGGGCAACTTTGCGGCTGAAAATTTTATTAGGTCTTTGTTGCTTCGATTGCATAATTAAGTAAGTGGCGTTTTTGCTGTTTATTGCGTCGCGTTTTTCGCAGATTTTAACGATGTGGCTGTAATTCAGTGCTGTAAGCAAGTCAACATTAATCATCTTTTTATGTTGGTAAATATACATTTTAACAATTTGTAGCGGATTGTGTATCAAGGAGCGCGGGAGCGCTCCGAAGGCAAGTATAGAAGAAGCCTAAAGGATAGAAGAAGCCTAAAGGAGCGACCCGTGCTACATTGAAATGGGTGTACGAAAAATAGTTACAGACGATTATTTCTTGAGATTTTTTTAGCTGCAGTTTTGTTACGTAATTAGTGTATTACTATATCAAATAATTTTATCGATGTTAATATTCATTGTAAAAGAAATATTATTTTTTTTTATACCACTCGATCTAACCTTAAAATTATAACTTCGATATGATTATTCGACTCTCGTGGTATAAAATACGGTTCGAAACTGGTGCGTAAGAAGATTTTGTGCTCATGTGACTTTTTTCACTCGCTTCGCTCGAAATGTACTATTTCAATAAATTAAAAAATAATAAGTTTACAATAATACCTAATCGTAACAGAAGTTCGACGTTATAACCTATAAGCTGAAAAATAAATAACTGGTACGTAGGAGAGAAGAACAGCAAACCAGATTTTTCCAGTATTTCTAAAAAATACTGGCTTTTAACCGTCGCCAATTTTTGGAAAAAACCGCTGGCCGCGCGAAGGGGACGTCGCGGCTCCCCATCCCACTGCGAACCTCGCGATTCGTGCTACGTATATGTAGCTTTAGCGCGGTTGGTCTCGAGCGCCGATCTTATTCAACGTCTCTGATTGGTTAATGACGAACGCATTCGGAGGGAGAGGTGTAAAGAAACGAATGAGCTATTCTTTGCTGACAGCTAGATCTGTAGATACCCAGGCGGAAATAATAAAAGTTCAAAAAAGTTTATATTTGATGTTAGCAGATTATAAAGTCAGTATTTGAGACTTTTATAAAAGTTTAAAACTGTTATAAATAGTTATAAATAGTTATTTACTTTTATAAGTTTTTTGGATCGTCGTAAAAATTTGAATCTTTGATCAGTAAAAAAAGTTAGTAACTGATAATAACTTTTACAAATGTTTACTAATTTGTACTAATTGAAATTTATAATTATTGTATTTTGGAATATCCATGTTAATAAAAGGTTTTTTCTTACAAAAAGTGAATAATTAATAAACTTTTTGAAACTATTAATAACTATTATTATGAATTAAAAAAGTTTATAACAGATAATAATTTTTATTGATTGATTTTATGGTTGTGCGTCGTAGCCCAAAAAAGTAAATAAAAGCTTATTACTGTTATAAACTTTTTTTAGCTGTTCATAACAGAAAAAAAACTGTTGACAACTTTTATAAACTGTTACCATAGTCTCAAATCCTACATTTATAAACAGTTATTAACAGTTATAAACTTTTTTTAAAAATTATAAAAAATTATATATATTCTAATTAATCCATATTTGCTAATTTTTATTTCCGCCTTAGTACAACTGCGCACACGACGAGCGATCCAGGAGTCCTGTATTTTTTCCTCATTTAAAATTTTTTTTATATATTGAATCTCGTCTTCGACTGCGACAAAAATATTGTCAATGTCCAACAATTTCGCCCGTATATATTTGGACAACCCACACCAATGTGCACGAACCCAAAAGAAAAATCTCAAAGCAACTATACACGTTTATACACCTATACACTCCATCGCGAAAACTTTGCCTCTCTCGATGGTCTGTCGGCCGCAATTCCAAGTTTTAAACACTCTATATCTCCTCCCTCATAGCGACAAAGATCCCGCGAGAGATTCGCCCAGGGCCCTGCTCTCTGGCCTATATTAACGACTCAGCTCCTCCGCACACCCACGCGGCTCCGCTACGTTTCCTCATGCACGCGTATATATAAATACACGCGCAACGCGTGTTGCTGCGTATAAAATACAATCCGGGCAATAAGTATAGGCACGGCCGTAAATAGACAATGCGCTCGCGGAGGGCAATAAACCGCATACACGCACGTATTTGCGAAAATTTGGCCTCCCCGCGAACGCCGTATAATAGCCTTCGTAGCCCAAGTACAATGCCGCAGGGTTCGCTATGTATACGTACTCTCGAACCTAGAGAACGTAGAGAACGAGAGAGAGAGAGAGAGAGAGAGATAAAACAGAACTAACGGCCAGATGCAGACGGCCGCCGTCGCCGCCGCCCGCGGCAGACCGTCGTAAAGCGGAATGTAAGAAAGGCTCGCGGGCAAGAAAGATTGCGATTTCGAAAGCGCGCGAGCGAGTGAAAAATCGCCTATGTAATCAGAGACAGAGCTCTCCGCGCGTGCGTCTTTTTACGCCGCGAGAGAAAATGCGAGTGGTGATTATGAAGGGCCGAGTGTCTGAGGCTTTTTTTACTTATATATACAGCTGTGGAGCTGGAAGAAAACGACGCGCACATGTGCGACTGTCAGATGCAGTGATCGATGAGACGGTTGAAATTAAATGGCGCGCGATGCGTTTTTGCATTCCGCTTGTGTGTGCAGTGCGGGAGTTGGTGTTTTGCGTTGTACTCGTTTACGAATGTTTTATCATTCCATCGTTCGCGGATGAATAATTCATGCGTCTCTAGAGAGATGACGAACGGGGCGAGGCAACTTTTCTAAGTTCTCTTTACATCCGACGTATAAAAGTATATAAATGCGCTCGTATGCGTCAGACCGTGAAGAATATAATTTGGAAAAGGGAGTTTTCCCCGTATAAAAAAGCAAGCAGCTGCATGACGCGTGTACGCGGGGGAAAATGCAGTGATAAAAACGCGTGTCTCATATTCCAATGGCACTGTGCTTCAGCCAGCTCGATATATGTAGCATCGTTTCTTACATCCCAGCCCGTAAACAACAATCGTAGCGGAAATTATCGCCGCCCTCGTTCTCTACCTCAAACGCCAGAGAAATAACAAAACTTTAAGTAAAAGATACTGAACAGCGCGAGTCTGTCTTCCCCCCGATAGCCACTTTTCTCCGGAAGAAAGCCCGGGAAGAGAAGAAAGACGAACGCCGCCGTCGCGGGAATGAAGAGAAATAAGGAGCTTTATTGCTTGCACTCTGATGTAAATGCACCTCTCATCCTTCATTTTTTCATCTTCTTCTCCCTAGCAGAGGAAAATTAAATCCGCCAGGCGGACTACGCTTTTCTCGACGGATGACTTTTTATGGGTCATAAGTGGACGATGCCACGCGTATATATATATATCTTTTCCGGCTTTGATAGTTTACGACAAGCGCTTTTTTTCCTTCTCGGTGTGTTTATAATGACGGCTGCGCGTGCGACTGCAATGGAGAAAGGGATCGCGGTGGGGCTTCTGCAGAAGTTTTATTAGAAGAATTGAGTTACATCAGTACGGTAGAGGACTATTGTCTCAGCGCTCTGACGCAGTTTAGAAGCCATAAGTGGAATGTTAAAAAAGATTGGATTTTCGAGTTCATTTTAACGAATTTATTGAAAATAACGCGAGAAATTTATTCAGATATTCGAGGCAAAAAAATTATAGTTTTAATAAGCAGGAGAAATAGCAGCAATTATATTTTACATTTTTACAATTTTCAAAATGAAACGACGGGATGATGATAAGCGAATATACGAGTACATCCTTTACAATTGAATTTCAAATTGGCTATTAGTTTATCGATGTAGAAAGATTGCAATGGATTCCGATATTCGCATAAATATTTATATATGTAAACTCTTGACAATCAAGTGAAGATTTAAACTTTGGCAGAAAGTGATTTTCCCGAATATAGGAAGCTCTCTCGTGACATTCAATTTTCAGTCATTCCATTTAAAAATAAAAACTTTGAATCGTATAATTGACAACAGAACATAAAAATATTATATAAATCTCACATTTTCAAAAATGTATTATGCACAAAATCATTATACACAACCAATAAATAACAATACACACTAGTAATAGGATATTATAGATAATTTACATATTTACCCAATCATTATATAGAAAAAATTTAAAAAAAATAAAAGAAATAAAAATAAAAAATGTTTATATTAAAAGAGGCGATAACTAATTAAATATAATAATTTAAGTTTAATAAAATTTATTATCTGTTACATGGTATAATAAATCTCTATGTGATGTTGACTAAATTTTACGCGTCTACCATAACCTAGTATGTAAGAATATATTATTTTAGCTTTTAAATTTTTTTTCTTTCTTTTATATACCAGACCTACACACAGGCAATACTATTTGCCTCGGTAGGATTTACTTACTTATGTAAATTTACTTATGTAAATATATAATATTGTAATTGTAAATATTATCGGGAAATAAATAAATAAATAAATAAATAAATTAATATATTACTAATATTTTACATTTCCAATATGAAACATGAAGGATAAATATACTCTCAACTCAAAAACTTATACATTATCCCAACCCCAATACAAACAAAACCTACTACCCTTACCTCTCTCTCTCTCTCTCTCTCCATAAATCACGCCAAACAAAATTTAACCAGCTACCAGATGGAGCAATCTGCAAAACCTCGATAAGTCAACGTAAATATGTATATGCACCGCAGCACAGTAGGTAGTGACCCTGTGCGCGCGTCATTCCCGGCTACAACGAAAATTCAATGAGCAACGCTCGCGTGGGCTCGCGCATGCACGCAGGGATCAAGTTGTTGAATGCGATTCCACACGGACGTAATCTGAAATGGCAAGCGCTGCATGACTCAGATAAGGTCTGTAAATCAATCAGCCGCGTGCAGCGGAGAGACAGAGTGGGAGTGAGAGAGAGAGCGAGGTATTATCCGTGTCCGCGATAATGGACGTGTCCGGGATCGCGGCTGCTGGCGCCGAAACGAAAGTCCAACAGGCGATTGGACGCGTTTTTACAGTCGGTTTGGTCAGCGCATGTGTGTGTATTGTGTGAATGTGGTATGGGCGAACGGATGGAAGAGATAACGATGTAACGGGGCTGCCGTTTAAAGGGTGGATGGAAAATTGAGCGGTGTCGGGTGGGTAAAGTGAATGGTAATTTTGCGAATTTTAAATGAACGTTGGTGGAATATTGAAATAATGTTGTAAAAATACAGTTAATGTTTTTAAAGTATTGTTATGATATTGAAATAATACGAAAGTAATACAATTTTGCATTTAAATTCACAATTTTCATACTTTTCGTATAAAAGTAATATTTTGAAGTGAATAATATTTGCAGCTTAATCATGCGATATAAATTTAGTTTTCGAGAGAACCGTTGAAATACTAAATATTTATCGTTACGAGTAGTCTACTTTATAATTTAAAGCCGTGGTTATACATCATTAAAATCAAAATAGAATTTCAATGAACGCTTAACCGGCCGGAGCCGAATCCGCCAATTGATCATAATTAATACACGGTAAAATATCTCTCCTCTGCACTCTCGCTATATCGTCCTATACATGAATGTTTGCCCGCAGAAGTTAATTCCGGATAATTATCGTTGCGTACTTTGTCATCCATTCACAGTAAGTATACGCGCACACACATTTATAATATATATCCTGTAGGCGTCGTTTTCTACAATACGTAATGCTTACCGCTCTCCGTGTACACATTAATTGTGCAGTTGAAAAGCGGAACAACGAAGCATGATTTATATTTGCCAATAATCAAAAGAAAGTCGGCGTCATATAAATTCAATGCTAAGGTCAATTAGTAACGTAATGGACTTTTAATCACGCAATTTGCTCGCGCGCGCGTTTACAATTTGCTTACTTCGCTCTCCCTCTCTTTCTCTTGCGGAAGTTTTTTCTTTCGCACTTTTGTCAAACGAATTCCAGCGCGAATGGCCTTTTAAATTGTGTTTTAAAATTACGCCAGGACCGCCGTTGCAGGTCTCGCGCTTATAATTAATTTCCCGTCGACTGCGTTATATACGTGCTTGCGCCTGGATAATTTTTAATTGTCCTCGTAAATTCCATTTCAATGTAATATCGAAGGTATTTGTCGATTGCTTTTTAAACCGTGTTTCACCGGTCGCCTCAAAAAGTTTAACAAACTCTTGCATCATCAGCCGGATTAAAGTATCCCAATAATCCGCTTGAATTTATTACTCATACACGTTTCCATTACAAAAGCGTCGAAATCCATCGAGTTTTTTTTATTATAACGCGAATCGGCAGAAAATAAATTTAATCCATCGGATCGGAGTATAAATGCGTCACGATTGTCCACGCGTACCCCTTATTGGAAAAAATTTTGACGTAGCTATAAATATTACTACGAGATAGATGAAAAATCACAGGAACCTAAAAATAAACATATTCTATTCCCAGCGACATTTAAATAACACATGGATTTCCATGTATAGATGACTCTCGCTCAATTATTTTAATAGAGCGCCTCTCGATTAATTACGGAAAGGAACAAGCAGCGGTGGCTCTCATATATCTATATCGAGCCACTCTTCCAGTGTCGCCTGTCCGCACTCTTTTATTTTTAATTAATTTTAAAACGCGAGCGTACGCCTGTGTGAGTGAGTTCGTTCGGTACAAATTGGCACTTGTGTGCTCCGGCAATGCTTATGATTGTGTGATAATTGGAATGTATAAAGGGGGGGGGGGAGGCACAATAAATAAATCGTTGATTGAAACAATTTGGCACTGGCGGCACTGTGAAAAAATGATTAAGAGTTTTTATAAAGCGAGTGTCTATACTGTCGAATGCGATTTAATTTCGCGTATTAATATTTGTTCGATTTTGTTGATGCTATAGTCGATGAGACAGTGCATTGGAGTTTTATTTTTTACGTGTCAATATTAATCGTACAAATATCATATGTATAATAACTGGTGCATTAACGATTATGATCGTTGAATGAAATTTCTTTGTTGAAAATGTACAATATAAAAATGCAGGGAGATTAGGGAAGCTTTTGTGAAGATTTAAAACTCAATTTTAAAAATATTTCGCACAAAATCGTTCAATTCCACAACGACACGTGGAAGCGTACATGTACAAATGAAATATGCATTGGAAAAAAGTGTCCGTTACCCTTTGACGCAACTTCACGTAAAAATTCTCTCACCTTCCGCCTCTAAAAGTAACCTAAAAATAATACCTCCAAATATACATCATTTCTAGCAAAGCCGTCATCCCAGTAATCGCAGAACAAATTCACACACCCACCTCGGCGAAATTTTATTTTCGAAAACGCGCCATAATGGAAGAACCTTCCACTCGTGTGAAGACCGAAAACCACCTACACACGCACACGTGTTACAGCGTCGGGCGAACGTCACGTCGTAATCATTGGCGGTCGATTGCCGCGCGCATAAATCCTGCCTCGCAATGGGATTCCACCGGATATACAGTTGACACGGCATTGAAGGAGCGGCTGTATCTGGAGAGATCGGGATTACGGACGAAGGCGAGCGCATTTAGCGAAGGCGCTAATTCGTTCGCGAACCGTTAGGACAGCGGTTAATTGAGATCTCGGTCAGATACCGACGGTGTCAGGGGTGGTTGTGGAATGAGAGGTTTGTAAGAAAGAGGTTTGTTAACATTTTTAATTCAAGCAATAGTGAAATAACCTTTTTGAAGAATTTTACATTATTTCATAGAGAGATAATTCTATAGTAAGCGTTACTATAAAAGTCGGCTTTATGATGAAATAATTAAGCGTTGAAAGTTAATTTTGAAACTGCAGTCTTTTTTCTAGGGCTCAGTTGATATTTTTTAAATAATTCATCCATAATAGGATCAGAAAGTTACAGATAGATTGGTTTTGGAGGCTGGTATTGTACAACTCTTGTCTAATAACATTTCTATTTACTATGTTGAATAGTTATTTCTATCACACGTTTTCCTCTCATTGTACTTTTTGTATTATACAACAAATTTTCTAATAAAAATCATAGCATTTTGGGAACATCCATTAAGTGATAATAATACGATATAGAACATCAAATATAATAATGTGTGCAGCGTTTTAACTATATCACACAACTCGCATAAACTGTAATAGTTTTATTGTAAAATTATTTTCCTACATGAAAATGCAAACTTAATTCACAAAAGTATAACCATGAAATTATCACCAAAACAATAAGTTAAACAACCTTCCACACATATTTCAATTCTCCCACGAAGCACGTATTCTCTTCAACAACTGACAAGAAAGATGTCTAAAAAAATTAAAAACACCCAAGCGCTTGGTAATTGAACAACAAATCCCGGAAAAAGATTGCACACTTCCTTCAGCCATAACGCGAATCGACAACCTCCACGCGCAAAACCGTGGGACAAGAAAACCTCGGGAGCGTCTTTAAGAATGCAGATACCCGTATCTAGAATATAAGAATATCTCACGCGCACTAGTGAAAAGTTGCAAACACTCTCTCTCTCTCTCTCTCCCTCAACTGGATACTTTCTCTCCCTTTTCCCCGTGCTTTCACCACCATCCCATCGAACGGCCACACTCCTCCCTTTTTCGCCACGTCGTCTCTGTCCACTGCAGCAGCGGTAATCGAGAATTCAGAGTAGCGAAAAGGCTTTCTTTTTCGCCCACATCTTCTTCCGTCAGCGACGCGGAGCGAAAATTCCTGCGAACACCACGCGCGCACGAGAGTTCCTATAGTGGAGTAGGGCGCGCCGGCGTGCATTACCCCCGGGGAGGAAAGTTCACACGTGCGCGGCGCGTGCAACGAACGCGCGGTGAAGGCTTACGGCACGGCGCAGCGCGCAAATACGTCGCTAAACGTCGAGGAGAAAGGGCCAGAAATTCGCTCGCTGCTTTTTTTTTGTTCGAGGGAACAGGGATCAGGTGAGGGGGAAATCAATTTGTCGGGGGTGAATGATGGCGTCTTTTGTTCCGTCTTTAAAAGATTACCTGCGTGGTTTTTTTTTGGAAAGAGATTTTGCCGGGAAGGGCTGTTTGTACATCTCTCTTTTGGATTGTGATTTTTATTAGTACGCTGGAAAGCTAATTTTAGGTGAAATCTTTTTATTTGAAACGTTAAGGATATTTTGATTAATGATGTACTGAGGAAAAAAAGATTTATTGTAAGGGGTATAAATAATTATTTGCATGAAAGAATCTACTTTATTGTTTGCTATGAATTAGTTACGGTACAAATTTATAAAATTTCTAGATAATTATATATAATATATATTATTGACTTAAAATTTATTTACTTTTACCCTTCTTCAAAAGGATATCGAGCTGCGAGCATTTGAATGTATTCAGCAACGCTGAAATACAGCGCAGTTTAATTCTTATTAAAGAGAAACGTGGTAGGTCCCGTGGTAATGGAAGCGACGCCGTCGGACGTCACTTCACTCGCGGAAAAGCTGAAATTCTATTCCCGAGGGGGGTGATATTTTACTTTGAAATATGAAGGGCCGCTGCAAGAAGCGAATAGAGGCGGACACGAGGCAGAGGCGCCATACCGCGGGGAAGTAATTTTTAAGAAATTTTTCGATTCGAATTGAATTTTTTTGTCCGGACTCGTGATATATACTTCGCGCGCTGAAAAATACGGGAAGAGAATAGTGTACGTGCTGGAAAAGCTAAGGTGTAATTAACCCTTTAAAGCGTGCAATTTTCTTTGCGTAAAAACGTACTGCCACCGCTGGGGAGGATATTTTTCAGGTCGCTAGTTATAGTATGTAGTTAAAATTATCAAACTCAATATGGCGTGGCCCAGATGGGAAGAAGCGGAATTTTAAGTACTTTTACGAATTTATGCAGTTTCGGGGGAGTAGCAGACTGCAGGAAACAGCGGAGGAAAGTTGTAAGTTGCTGTGTTCCGTGCGTGAAATAATTAATAGAGGAGTAGTAACTAGAAAATCGTTAACACTTTTTACAAATATTCCTACCTTTAACGTGAAATGGTTCTTTTTGGTAAATAATTAACGTGATTCAAAAATTACAATAATGTGTATCTCTAACAAGACGCAAAACAAGCCAATCCACTTTCATAATTAACCATAAAAACCCCATCCCAACTTAAAACTCACTCACCAATACCACCTGGACACCGTCAGTCAACCTCCCTCTCGCCGCGTCCAACGAAAAAAAAACCTTAAACAAGAAATATCCTCAACCGCCAGATCCAGTCTCTCTCGCGCGAGAGATGACAATTAGCAATAATGTAATTGGCCAGGGACGAGGCTGAGAGAAAACAAAATTGCCGCCGACAAAAACGAGAGAGAGAGAGACACCGCGTACGTGACGTGTCTCTTTCTCTGTCGCAGCTCTGCGTATAGTCTATGATTGCGTGCGAACGGGATACAAGCTGATGGTGCGCGCACGGGGATTTATATATACGGTTTATCGAGTGAGAGAGGAATGACACATACGCATTGCTCAATCTGAGGGTTTGTCTGGACGCTTGGAGGTGGTGATGGAAGTGACGAGAGTATATATGTGCGGGTTCTGGATTATTTCGGATAGCCGCCGGAAGCTTCGTTACGGACTTCCGCGTGTAATATTTTCGCTGTACTCAAGATCAATAGAAGCGTCGGCTGTATGGTAAGCAGCAGTCATTGATAATTAAAGAAGTGATGCTTTAAAAATGTAAAATTGAAGAAACACACGTTAAGTTCGAAATTTCCGGTACTCTAATTTCCTAAAAACACGGAACGGCCAAAACCAACACAGGAACGACGTACTCGGGGATATCATTAAGTAGAAGAAGTCGCGGTGCGGTAAGACATACGCGACCGCTGTTTTTCACTCAATCAAATCGCATGACTTTCTCATTTCCACCTGTATAATTCAATTCACCATTTCATCAGCTTCCAAGAACCACCGTAAATTAATTCCGCCTCACTTCGCCGAAACTGCAAAGTCTAATAATAATCGCTCGCGTAATTACGAGGGAATTTATCCGCCACTAAAACTGCACCTCAAAAACCTCCCTCCTTATAACCCACGTAGATCGATCATTTTCAACTACCGCCCGCCGTATAAATTGCTCTTTAGCAGCTGCAACGTTTCTCTCTTTCTCTCTCTCTCTTTCTCTCTCTGTCTTCCTTACAATTCTCTCCCTCTCTCTGCAGGCTCTTCTTAAACGGCAACGGGAGAGGAGTGATTCATGAGCGCCGAAGGCGAAAACATAAGCTCCGCGCGAGAGGGAAAATTCAAGAGCGCTGCGCATCAATCACCGCGCGGGCGCGCTTTTTCCTACTGCCTTCGCGGCCCTCGCTCGAATTGATTTGGCGCTGCGCGGCCTTTTGGCGCGCGCGAGTGCGCGGAAAAAGTGGCGCTTTTGTTGATTCATTTAACGTTTACACGCGAGAGCGAGAGAGGGAGGCGATGGCCCCGGGGAAATATGGCGCGGGTCGACTGTTGTTGCGCGGTCGCTGTGATCCTATAGTGGCCGGTGGAGGAAGAGAGAAAGAGAGAGGGAGGGAGTAGGAGGAGAGGGAGACAGAAATGTAATTTTGAAGAATGGCTGACTGTTTTGAATCTGAGAGAAGAGACGATGCGAAATGTGTATTTATGGGTCGGCGTAGATGGTATTCTTGATGTGGTTCATTTCCATGAAGAAAATGGTTGCTTTAAATGTTTAATGGTTTCGATTTCGCGTGGTTTTTCGTATGAAATGCTGTTACACTTACAAATGGCAATTGAAATATAGCCAACTTAACAGGAGGTTTAATTAAAAAGAGATTAAATTCGAAATTAAATTACCGCGCATTATAACCCAATTGCAATTCTTTAACGTAATAACACAGGGGAGTTTCTGTAAATGTCCCCTGGGCATTTAATCTCCCTGGAAATTCATACTTTTCGCAATAAGTCGCCGCTAATTCACGGTTATTAATTCAGAAAATAATTAACTTCCTCTCTCCCGACGCACGCACGCATCGAAACGTGCAGCACTTCAGCTCCGACAAATTTACAACGCAACAAACGTAGCCTTCTCCTCCCATGTTTCTTTCCTTCCAGAACCCAATCTCCCATTATTAACTTAGCAAACACGCGCAAATCATTTCTCCAAACACTTTCTTCTCCAAATTCACAAAATCATTTCCTCTTCGTCAACTTTTTCTCAAACATAAACAAATCCTCTCCCTCCCATTCCTAATTTACTTTACCCAGGCGACTTCTCCTTGGCAGACAGACCACGTAAGTTGTTCTCTCCCATGTGTGCGTGCGTGTGCACGTGACTCTTTGTGTATTGTATGTTGACGTTTACACGTGGGAGTGATGACTCCATTTTTACACGCGCACGCGCGAGCGCGAAAGTTAAACATGGCCGTAATTTCGAGATAAAGCGGAAATCTAATTAAGAGACGGGCGTAGCGGAGCCGGAGTACGGAGTATACCGCAGCAGTGAGCACAAATGCGCCGCCGGCGTCGTACGCGTGTGAGCAGATGAAGTCGTTCGTTGATGAATAGCGCGGATGGGGGGCGTGAGAGGTTAGGCCACGTGGTGGTTAGGGTTGTGACGCGATAGGATGTATTCTATTTTACAGCTGCTGTGTGATCGTCAGGTGGTGCGTCCAATTAGGGAGACGTAAATAATTTTTCAATTTTGAATGGATTGCTTTATATATTGCGCAGTTGCTTAGAATTGCAGAAGTTCATTGATGTAACAAAGCCATGGCATTAGATACATTCTGCAGTACCCAAATTCGCTTAAATTTACGTCTACGTTTAATTATGTAACATGATGGAAATAAACCAACAGATCAAAGAATCTAGTAACTCTTACATGAGCGTGAAATCAAATACAGTGAGCGGCTCTAACCATGCAAATTCGGTAACAACAACAAAGTTTCACCTTTACCGGCGTTCCCTATCCGCCTGCTTTCCCTTCCACAACTATGCCTGTTATTTTGGCTCTTCCAGCATGTTTCATCTTCTTTGCGGTCTTCTTGGCAAACTGCAGTGGAATTATCCCATGTAATGCTTTATTCGTGGACAAAGCTTGTTCCCTCCACACATACGAGCTTCCGACAAACATATATCATACACACGCACAACAAATCCTTCCTTCCTCCCTTCCTGCAAAGAGTTAAATTAATAACGAATCCCAAAGGTACTCCGATAATCCTCGTAATCCTTGCAATGTAAACTTTCGCTAACCAACCTTTTTCGCAAAAATGCTAATGACCGCGCGGCCTAAACTTCCCCTCATCCCTGTCTGACCTACTTTTCAACCACTTATCCCCGCGGCAAAGCTGGCCTTAAGGTGGTTCTCCTCGGACTCCCTAGTCAAAGCAGTGCTAAATGTAGAAGTTACCTAAAATTTAAAAAAACCATAGTTGTAATGTGATTTATTTATTTAAAATGGTAGAGATAGTCTATGTATTATAAATAAAGTGTATTTAACATGACTAAGATAACTCTTTTCACAAAATGGCGATTTTCTAGAAACTAGATATCGTCACTACAAACAATTATTGATAAATCACTGGAATCTTTTTTGTTTCTCAACCGATTTTAGTTTTCAAGGTCTCAATTTACTCCTTAAGAAATTTCATGGAGACTTGCCGAAGGAAAAATTAAAAATTATTCAAAACTCAGAAAGTTATAGATGATTGTTAAGAATTCATAAATTCATGCACGTCGTTAAAACAAAATATTCTTTTAATTGGCTATAACTTTCTGAGTTTTGAATAATTTTGAATTTTTTCTTTGGCAAGTCCCTATGAAATTTCTTAAGGAGCAAAATGAGACCTTGAAAACTAAAATCGGTTGAGAAACAAAAAAGATTCCAGTGATTTAGCAACAATTATTTGTAGTGACAATATCTAGTTTCTAGAATATCGCCATTTTGTGAAAAAAGTTATTTTAGTCATGTTAAATATACTTTATTTATAATACATTGACTATCTCTATCATTTTAAATAAAAAAATCACATTACACTATGGTTTCTTTAAGTTTTAGGTAATTTCTACATTTAGCACTGCTTTGACTAGGGAGTCCGACGAGAACCACCTTAAGCTGACACGGGCGCATCTCTCGCAATCCTTCATTATCACAAATGATACATTCGTTTCTCATCTACCGACTTTGAAAAAAGAACACAATTTAAAATTCAGATTCCTTCCATTTCAGTTGTCACGCGCAAGGTCCGAGACTCTTGTGCCTGTACCACGTGGAATCGACACACGGTCCTTCCTTTTCAGAGCGGATTTCGCGCTAGCGGTACACCTTTGTGCAGCAGAGAGAGAGAGAGAGAGAGATAGAGAGAGAGAGAGGGGGGGGAGAACATTCTTCTTAAAAGGAGCGCGCGTGTGGTTATACAGGATCAGACGAAAAATCGAAGTAGGAAATCGAGAGGAACAAAGAGAGAGAATGCAGCTTACAATGGAGCTCTCTCTCTCTCTCTCTCTCTCTCTCTCTCTCTCTCTCTCTCTCTCTCGTCGTATTTTCTCATTGTATTCCGCAACTGTGCACACATACACACTTATTTCGAGATCCCAATTCCCACACCGGGGAGGGATGGAGCGCCGGTTCCTTGTTCCCGTTACTCTCTTTGACGGATTTGACTTTTTCGGCGTCTATGTACACACACGCGCGCGAGCGCTTTTTCACAAAAGTAAATTCCCTGCCCCATTGTTTGCGACTTTGGCCCTCAGCGTTCCATACAATTTTACAAATACCACGTAAGCTGGATGGCGAGCAGGTGTATACACAATACCTGATCGTGCGTTGAAATTTCAAATCTTATAAAATCCTTTTACAATAGAGACTGTCAACGTCGTTTTGTTATCTATTAAAATTGTGAGAAAAAGTTATAAACAACCGCAATTGAGTCTTTATCTCTTCAAAGGAAAAATTTTAAACGAAATTGCATATCACACCTCTCCAAATTACACGGGCATTTCCAAAAAAACACGTTTTCCTTATACCTAGTCCACCCTCCGCCCGCGATCCCCAAGACGATCTGGCAGCTTTCTTCATACAGACGCTCGCGAAAAGAAAGAGCATTTTCAAGTCCCGGGCGGCAAATGAAAGCAAGTACCTACACCCACACACACACACACAGCACGCGTGCCTACAAAGAGCAATTGAATGGACGCGCTGGCGCTTCAGACACAGAGACCGAAGGAGCTGTAAATACCCATTCGGCACGTCAAAAGCACGCTCTCGCTCTCTGTCTCTCGTCAAACGCGAACTCCAGAGATCCGCCTGGTACACATGCAAGGAGGAGGGGCAAGTCGCTCTTTGTGCCCAAACGTATATGCTAAACTCCTTCAGAGAGGGAGAGAGCGAGTCTGTGTGTGTGTCGCGCTCTCTTTCGCACTCGAGGATTATTGTCGAGGGTGAGGAGAGGAAGAGGAAAGGGAAGGATTAGGTGTGAAGGGGGTTCAAAGTGTAGGGATTTTCCGGGTGTAATATTTGCGAAGTGGAGCTGGCATTTTGTTAAGTTAGAAAGTATGTTTGCGCATTCTTAGTGAAAATTCGTTCGCATCTGAAATATTTATTAAATATGCAAAGTCACGTGGACAATGATTTATTTTCTACAAGTATAATTAATGTTACGCTATTCATTTTCGAATTCCTATATCCGTTACGGTGCTCTTATTCGAGCTAATAGCAACAGATAATTATCAAAATCATGATAAATCAAAAATCACTTTAAAAAGAAAAACAGAAATACATTAAACGAGTCTATTAAGGGATCCAACATCTCCTTTAACAATTATATTTTTAGCGCTTCGAAGCACTTTCGGAAACTTCAAAATCGACGTCTCATCTTTCATCGCTCCACTCATACATCCAGGAATATAATCCGCATTGTCATGCGCCAGGGGCAAATCTCGGACGATGTAAACGTCAGAGACGGCTGAATTACTATTGACCCGAAAATAACAGCCGAGTGTCAAAGTGAGTCTGGTACCTTTCGTCGCACCCGTATACACTAACTCACACATACATACATGCACGCGGCCCTTCGAAGCCATTTGTTTGCGTGTGTGTGTGTGTGTGCGCGCGCGCGAACGCTGCTGTCGCGTGATATATATCTCCCCGCCGGTCGTTTGTGCAGCTGCCAAATATGACTGACTGCAAAATTTATCGTTAAATTTGGGCAGGCGAACCTTCTGTAATCGACGTGCGGCCATCAATTCGTCCCGTGCGATCGCGACGAGGGTGAGACAGAGAGAGAGGAAAAAAAATAAAACTCCAACAAAATTCGCCCGTTATGGATTCGCATTTTCGGTCTGATTTATTCGCATAAAAATGATTAATGTGCCGAAGTTTTGATTATTTCCTGACATTTTGTTTAAAACAAAATGAAAAAAAAAAAAAGAATAGCATGATAAGTTATTGTAATAATACAGAGCTAAATTAGGATAAATGACTGCAGTGGTCAATGGAGTATTCGAAGCAATACAGCAATGAAAAGAGTCCGTGGAGAACATCATTAATTTTGCCAATATCTCCGTAGCAATCCAAAGTAATTTTTCTTCCTTCACCTTCTCGAGTACGCTGCTGTTGCCGCCGCGTGCGCCTCATTTCACATCTGACTTCCCCGGCAGTCTTATCAGAAATTAATAATTTTAATTTTCCCTTTCGATCCCTTTTCCTTCGCAATCTTCTCTTTCTCGCTGTACAAATTGATTTTATGAATTATCGAGACTCTTATTACCCGCGCGCGCTTTTCAATTTACCCTCTCCATAGCTATACCAACTATCTCGCTTCAATAATGCAAAACAGCAGTAGTCGAATTTTCTCCCCCTCCTCCTCTCTCTCTCGAGAAAACAAAAAACAAGTCGGCATCATATGACTATGCACCGTCGGCGTGGAATCAATGATTCACGATAGACTTGATTGATCGCGATTTCACGGCGGAGGGGTATATTATAACGAGAGTGCAATTTTCCGGCCGAACAGGCGCGCGATTTGTCATCCGATTGAAGCTTTAATTAGTTCGAGATATATATCTCGAAGTTGGGCGCATCAGCGCGTTTAAAAAGTTCAAGTCGGCTATGGAATTGAAACTCGCGCGTTTTATACGCTGTCCGTGATAAATGAAACGATGATCGCGGAGGATCAGGCTGAGTTCGAGTTGCTCTTTTTATCCCGGCGATGTGGCGTTTTGAGTGATGTTTTGGCGATGAGGTACAGAGTTGGCGAGTTTTCCTGTCGTCGCATGAAGTGAAGGGAAATTCAACTTTTACGCGGCAGTCTACTTTTAACGTATAATTAATGCGTCGATTACAAGCTGACAAATCAATATAACTAATTAGCTAGTTGAACAAATGTTTACTCTCTGGCGTATGTCTCGACAAATTGAAAGCTAATAAAGCGAATACGTAAATTCTGAATCACACGGAAGAAACATCTAATTATCCTTTATATATGCGAGAGTGGAGAAGTAAGTTGACATTTTGTAATTTAATGTATCGCGTTCAGCGTTATAAAGCTCGTGCCAACGTTAATTATAATCATGAAATTGCCATCGTCCCCTTTGTTCCAACATTCACATATACGCCGATCTCGACAATTGAAATCAAGAATACATTGTTGCGCATTATACTGACAATTACTTCGAGCCAACTTATTCATTCATTACGTGGAATCCCCTCTTTCAATTCACCACCTCCATATACTTCAGCCATTCACCCTCCTCCAACCGTGGGAAACAATGATAATAGCGCGTAAACGGTGACGCTGGCGGAAAAAAACTTGATCGATAGTTCGCAAAGCTTCTTATTTGCTCCTGCCGTCGCTGAAAAAAGCGACGCCTCGAGACATATAACGGTCGTCGTTCCTCTCTCGCAGCAGAGCGATTCAGTTATATTTCCCACCGCGAAAGCCCCCTCGAGTGCGGGTGGGAGAGACTCGCTGCCGCGAAATTTAAAACAAAAGTCAGTAAATGAAAGTTCGATATCGGAAACGAGTTAAAAACTTCGTCGGCGGGGGCTTATATGGCTGACAGCACGAAACGGCAAGAGGGAGAGGTTATAAGAAGCAAACGTTATTTTTCGAATCGATCGCACGGCGCTTTTATTGCGCGTTTTTTCGCTGCGCGACTGAAGCAGTTGCTAACAATTATAAGTCGGCCGGAGTGGGAGCACTTGCAATGCAATGCACTTCGTTTTGTGCGAACGGTACCATTGTAATATTGATTCGATGCCTCGGGTATTATAGGGAGAGCAGATTGTTTTGCGTTATATACTTGCTCGCTGGAACATTGTAAATTATGAGTCTCCGGGATCCGATTTCGAGCAGCATTGTATTTCGAGTGCGAGCTTTGTTAGTTGAAAGCTATCAATAATCGGAAGGGAAGGTTGAAGGATTTTCGAAAGCGAAACGCGCCGTAGTTTCCGTAATTTGGGAAATTTTTGGAATATATCGTATACTGGATATGATTCTGCTCCAACCGCGATTTATGTCCATGATTTTCGATGAAGGATTGGACGGGTTGTATTTTCACTGCAGAAGAATGATAATATTTGAAGAGAAAAATATAAGGGATATGTTTCTTGTACACTTGACCTTTCATGAAAGATTTCTTCTTCTCGAAGTATACATATATGGAGACCTCTAATGATGCTTCTTCAAGAATATAAATATATATTAACACGTAATAAGAGAGCCAGACTTGACTTATTCACCTCGATTCTTATCCCAAAATAAATATACAAACCCAGCACGCAATCCATTGCCTCAATCGCTATTTAACCGACATTCTTCTCCGTTATACCCCCAATACCCATCCCACACACATACATACATGCACACACAGGCCTCCATCTACTCCTATCCCCGATGATTAATTATTCCGGCGACCGACGTGTCCAATATATCCATCTTGGTTATACGTCCTCTCCCCCCTCATACGCAAGGGAACACAGAAGCCGACAATGAACTGCGCGACCTCTCTCAGCCGACTGGCACCACCTCCTCCTTAGGCCAACACGTGTCGTGCGCCTGATAATGATGCACTTTCTTGAAGGGCTCGCGCATCGCAGCGGGTGGGCGGCTATTCCTCTACCCACACGCGTGTATAAGCTCCCGACTGCGAGGTTAATTGCCGCTTGCCAAACATACGTCCCCGTTCCGCGCAGCACGCACGGGCCAATCATCTTAATTACCAATCAGACGTCGCTGCCTGCGCGCCGCTCCGCGCGTATCTTCGCACAGGGGAATAACGCAGTCTATATATGTGGATACGCGTGCACTGTGGGGAACTCAACCTCCCAATCAACGGCTGATCATCCGGGTGTCTGGTGTGTTGCGTCCGCCAAGGTATATGCAAATCTCTTCGGCTCGGATTGCAAACTGCCGTGTGGTATAGCAACACCACCACCACTACCTTTGCGAACTGCGATTGACACCTCGTGTACGTGTGTGAGCAACCACGCCTTCCTTCGATTTGCTGCCCGCGTGCAATCCAATTATGCCCGCGGCGATCTGTTGGATACTGGGCTGTGATACGGTTGTTACTTGCTGCCAAGGAGGCCTCTGTGTTTGGGTAAGTGGACATGCAGCGTTTAGAGCGAAGTGCGATGGTTGAATGATAGACGTTGGGGTACGATCGAAAATTAAGATTTGACGTTTTAAAGGAATTTTTCTTTCTGGATAATATTATAATACAGAGGGTTCATATTTAGATGCGCGTGGCGATGCAACCTCGGCTTAATTAAAAGTTATTATTTGCTTGTTAAGCGTTATACCTCACTGCTGGAAATCGATTGTATTATTTACCTAATAAATAACTAGTTTCCACAATAATCGTTAAAAACTAGACACTTTTCTTGACCATTTCTATCTATCGATGAAACGATTTGTTTGGATCATATTCACCATTTAATAGACAGAATAATAAAATAAGTTTTTTCACAAATTTACATTAGTTTATTTATGAGTATTTAAAAAATATTAAACTTGGACAGTTTTTTTAGGCGCAGGAAACGGCTAATAAGAGGCTTACTATAATGGCAAGGAGTAGGGGAGAAGCGGCTTGGTTGGCGCGGCGGTTTTGATGGCGCACCTGATTATTAGAATTATTATTCAGATTTTCGGCATGTAAGCTAATTTTTCTTAATTAAAAATACAAAATTAATAAACACACACAAAACCATTAATATTGGAGCCTATTGTGATAAAATATTAAGAAAAGTATTTTTGAGTCACTTTTCATGTGGTTAGTATCATGTTCGAAATTGATCAAGTGACAAATCTGAAATGCTATGATAATAAAAACAAATACGCCACAACATAATTTAATTTATTTACTTTCATATAGTAAAACCCAATTATTACATTTATTTATTTATAATTAGGAATTAAGTTGAAATCATAAAAAAGTCCGAAGCGGCTTGATTGGCGCAGGCATGAAAATACACCGCGTAGCTTTTATTTATCAAAATAAGTGCATTTTTATATTCTCTTGTTATAATGTTTACGCATTAAGTGCATTGTTTAATATTTTTACTCGCGCAGCAAGTGTGTATAAAGTAATATCGTCCTTGAGAAAATATTTTGAGGGTATGATTATTTAGATGGGCAATATTGCAAAAAAATACAACGAGTGGGATAAAGATAAGTTGGAAAGTGCTATAAATGATATTAAAGATGGAAACTCTATTCGGGCAAGTGTAGCACATTAGTTTGCGCAAAAGATCTAAAGCTATATACGTGTGCGCCAATCAATCCACAAGCGGTGGGTTGAATGGCGCAAATTTTTTTTTAATAAATCGTTTATATTCAATAAATTGTAAATGCTATGCTGTAAAACAGTTTTTAGTTTGATAGAGTAGATATTTGGCTATCTTCACGTATAGTTCATTTTATGTTTTAACTATTTTTTCATTTAAATAATCAAGGACAAAGGTTAGGCGCGCCAATCATGCCGCTTCTCCCCTAAGAGAGACACAATCAAACGGAAAAATCATTGTTTTCGTTTGTATTCCGAAACAGTACTATAAACGAATTAAATACCAATAATTCGTGTTTACATTTTCGTTAGCTTTCTTTTTTTAATATTTGTTTTGAAATAAATGATCAAATTACAGAGAAAATTTAGTATAAACATTTTAAGGTTGTGTTATTTCCATTAAATAGAAAATATGACCGGAAAAAAACGTTTTATCACTAGCCAGAAATTAGCTATTTTTATACTAACTATTTATTATTTTCCTGGCCATTTCCGATAGAGAAAATTTCTACCAGGGCTTTATTAACGGATTAATTTTCCTCCTCGTGTACATCATAATTATATAAAATTCAAGGTCTAAATAGAGCTATTTTCTAATTTAAGTCGATATAACCGCTAAAATAACCATAATTGCGCAATTATTAGCGCGTGGCCTCTAATTAATTTCGGCTAATTTTGTGGAATTTTTAATTATAAATTTAACGATGAGGGAGCTAAAGAGACAGCTATTTTGTTATTTTCTAATTTGAACGACCCGGTGGAAAATTTATGATAGCGCAGGTACGTGTATATCCTGCAGCACGTGCCACTGTAATGAACACCTTCGATCCTCGTGGATTAGGTAATAGAGATAGAGAGAGGGGGAAGGGGTGCGCTCTCACTTTCCTAGGTCATTCGATTAATTGCCTTAATGCATTACAGCCGAAGGACGATAAATTTTCATAAACAACCGGTCGCTTTATCGAAAAACTATTGAATTTAAGCATGTCGATTATTAATTATTGTCGCGGTGTCGGTGTTCCGTTTAAATCCTTAAAGGATTTAATGACAATGGCGATTAATGGCCCGGTGTATTATCAATTACAATCATTCAAAATCCAATCTTCGTATCTCGTTCACTTATATTTCAAGAATCACCTTACAACTAATCTAATCCTTCTACAATTTATTTCATTAAAAATAATTATTACTCAATAATTATTGTGATATAGTGTACCAAGAAAAATTGAAATTGAAATATATAAACAGAAAATCAAAATAGTTACAAATTACAAGTACTTGGGAATAATTTTCGATTATAATATGAAATGGGATAAACATTTTCAATACATTATAAATAAAACTAAATACCTAATTGTTATCTTTACAAAAATCAAAAAGTTCATGGACAGAAAATCTCTAATAATAAGATTTTACGCCTTTTTTCACAGCTACATACATTATGAAATAAATGTTCAAACCAGAATCTTGTAAATTATACATAAAAACGATTTCTTAGACAATACCATATTAAATGTAAGGCAAGATCACAAAAGGTTTTTACTTTCGAGGGCTTAATGTATCGTTATGAGGATCTGAAAGAAATATATAAAAAAAAGTAATTCTATAACTAGAAATAAGAGTATTCCAAAAACAAAAAAGGCTGTTAGCAATAAAAATAGCTACATGGTAGCACTAAAGACTTTCATTAGTCAATTAAAAAGTTTATATGCCCTGGTAGAAAATAAGCTAAAGAAAATGGCTGGTAAAACAATTGTACAGTAATCTTTTGAACCAACGGTTACAACAAGTGTAAGCCCACGGTTGACTAACGGTTCGGAAAAAGAGCAAATATAATAGGGTCATTTATAATATAAAAATTTTTATAATAATATATTTAACCTCAAAATGTTTAAACTCTTAGTATGTATAAAACATTCATTTACCATAAAAATATTTTTTTTCACATTGTCGGTATAACATTATTATTATTAATTTGATTATTTTTATTGTGTACCAAATGAATAATTTATTACTTTAGTAATTTTGAAAATTAAGGATCTGTAGGCCAATGGCTCATTAATTCAATACATAAATTTATAGAATTTTTAAACCAACGATTGATTCAACTGTTGGCTAAGCGAACCATCATTTTGTGACGAAATTAGTAGCATTTTAAAGCAAGAGTTGGTTAAACCGTTAGCGAACTCGTTCCGACTTCGCCAACCGATTGTACACTATTGGTTAATGTTTCTCTACCAGGGTGGTAACGAAAATAGTAGGAAATAAACGTTAAAGAATAAGCTAAAAAATTATATAAAATTAACGTAAATTATACCATTATTATAACAGGGTTTGAAATTTTATTGTCAAATATTTAATACCTAATAGTTACTTAGTTTATAAGTTAGTCTATGAGTATACTTATATACTTACCAGCCCTTGTACAGGTCATATCTACCTCATTAAGATTACGCTTTTTGTAATTAATCTGGTTAATAAATAAAATAAAAATAAATAAATAATTGATAAGAATAATCACCTTTCAAATAACCGTGAACAATCCAACAAACACTTAAAACTCCAAACAAAGCGGCATCACACCGTTTTCTATTTCGTGGACCCCTCAATAAGCATCAGCGAGCGTCCCCTTACGTCTAATTTTAATAACGATGCGCCATTGAAGTTGAAGCGAAAATTTTTTTCTGCCCGTGAGACATCGTATCCCTCTCGAATAACTTTAAACAAGCGCCAAGGGAGTGGGAGAGAAGTTTTATAGTTCCCCGCGCGTGCTCGCCCCGCTCTAAGTAATTACAAAGCAACAAGAGCGAATGGAAATTTAAAGTTCGGCATTCATAACGGCCGGGTGACGAAAGTTTCGTAAAAACGAGTGTTTGAGTTCAGCGAAAGTTTTTCCTCCCTCCGCGCGGACAATCGCTTTTCTAATGGAGAGGGAGAAGTGCGGGATATCTTCATTCGATAAGAAATTCAAATTTCAACAACTTTTCGGCATTTGCATTTGTATCGAGGCGCGAGTGGCGACAGGTTTCGATTTACGGAATGAAGATGCGGACGTTGAGGTTTACATTGCCGTTGTGACAGTATAAATCGTTTGTCATTCAAATATTGAATTTAAAATGTAAGAGGAAAATAAACTTTGTCGGGCGTGGCGAGAAAAGCCCCCCCCCTCTCTCTCTCTCTCGTCTGACCTAAAACGCGGCATTTAAATATGAAATAAAATGTTAATTGGAAACTCTTTTATACGCACACTTCAGATCCCGCTAATTATTTCGCCTTTATGCTCGGTTTCTGTTTTTCTTATAAATACATTGCACGAGGCAGTTACGAAATTAAAAACAATTCAACATTTACTATAACATAGCGGTCGAAAAATTAGCATCTGCTTGTATGCCGCTAAAATAGCATTTTCGCCTTGAATGTCTAGGTGGTTACATCACGCATGTACACATACACACACGTATCTATTCAAAATTGAAATTAACAGACTTGCGTTATTCAGTGTACTCTTCGCTAATTACTTGCAGTTGTGTTTGGTTCAATACGCACTCTACCGCTCGCTCGCGGATACGAACTTTTTCGGGAGTTGCAGTGCGACCGGCGCGTCGTAAACACACGTATAGATAAGACTCTGGCAAAGTGAATTAAGAAAATTACATCGAGATTGAAAGTGTCTACTCTGTTATTACAAAACGTGAATAGTGCGTTATGCGTAAAAAGTTTCAGCAACTACCAGCAACACATTTTCCACGACTACTTTGTAAGTACCCAATTTCACTTTTTCCCCACGAAATAAGAAAGCGAGCATCATCCTAAAATGATTTCAATTTACCAGCTGTACTCTAAACCTTTCAGGCATACGCGACCCCATCATCCCCGCGCTCTTTATCATATCCGCTCGCTATATACCGAGCATTTTTCGTTCACCCCTCTCAGCCTCCTCTCGACTCGCCCGCCAATCCGAAAAGCACTTCTTTATCCCCATCACGCCCCGTTAGATTTTCACCTTTCCCGCTCCTGTCGTTCGAGAAAACGTCACTCATATATAGTCGGCTACACGTCGATGAATAAGCGAGAAAAAAATTGTCTCGCGTACCTCTTAGCATTCGCATGCGCGTGATACGCGTTTCGATTCTTTTTACATGATATATATATATATATATATACAGGCGCTATGTATACCATGTCGTTGTTGTTTTGGAAACTCTACAGGGAATTGAAATAGCTGTCATCGAGAGCGCGCTGCTCGCGACAGAAAAATAACGCCGGAGTGAAAGAGAGAGAGAAAGAAAGAGGGAGAGAGAGAGTGCACAGATGGAATATGCGTTGCTGCTGCGTCGATCGAGTTCGCGTTCCAGTTCGCGTTTTTCTTACCCTCTTTCTCTCTCTCCCTGTTGGTACATAAAAATTAATGTTTCCACGAAATTACTCCCTTTTCTGGCTATTAAACTTTTTGGTCGATTGAGAAAAAATTTTCGATTCGAGTGTGTTTGGTAGTTCGAAAACACATAAATTTTTCAATCCGTTGCAGTGAAAAGTTTGTAAGCTTAGTACCAATGTGATGCTTTATTTTCTTCGTTGTAAATTGCTTATTGAGACAATGCAATATTAATAATATACCTTTCTATTAATAAAATGACTTTGTGGTTCGACTATATATTTCAAGGAATACATCAGCTAAATGAAAACCGGAATATATATGATGCGCATTTTAAAATTGTGCACCTGATTGATTTTCAATAATCATTGTTATTAGTATTGTTTACATTTCCGACGCGGAAATTACAGCTTATGGAATGTCGCGCAATGATAGGCATGGACGCGCCGTAGGGAAATGAATTACGAGGGAGGCACAATAATAATAATAACGTGTGCTAGGAATTTAGCATAGCTTCTGTGATTTTGCGGTGTACAAATATAGTGTACGAAGCGCAATTCAGACCGCACAATTAATCAATCGTATAATACATAGACAGTACGAGATATATAATATTCGGGTTTGAAAATTATGTATTCCACTCAAGCAAAGTGGACGCGTTATTACGCTGAACGCTGTGAATACGCGGACAAATGTGGGGCTAAATTATTCGTGAAAAATCACCGTTTCGATGTCTCTCGCTCTCTCGACTATAACGGCGAGAACAGTCCTTTATATTCTTTTATATGGGAAATCATAAACTCCGGCCGCGCCGATCTCTTCGCGCTATTCGATAATCGTTGACCCAAATTGGCCGGGAATTTATCGAACTTTTTCTATAGATAAACGATCATTTTTAACGGTTATCTCGTTAAAGTTGCTGCACTTGCTTTAATAGGAGAATGTATAGTTTATTTTAGCTTCCAATTACGTCAACTTTTAGAGAATTCGAAATGACCTCAAAGGTCTAATTGAATGACGTTATTTTATTATTTGTTATTTAATATCCTTTCAAGTGCCTGTGTGTGTGTGTGTGTGTGTGTGTGTGTGTGTGTGTGTGTGTGTGTGTGTGTGTGTGTGTGTGTGTGTGTGTGTGTGTGTGTGTGTGTATATATAACATTGTAACTACGTATCGGATTTCAATATAAGTACAGTTCAGAGATGTAGTGAAATAAAGTTATTGGTTGCATTAACAGAAAACTATTTTGTAAAAGGTAGATAAAATTTTGGAAGTAGAGAGAACTTTCAAATGGAACTACGTACTTTCAAGAGAGTGCTCACGATCTTGAAAACAAATGTCGTTTATTATCAATAACGGCTTTTACATCGAACGCAGTAAGAGATAAAAAGTAATAAATGTTACCTTTTCATATATGAGGCGTTTCACGCCAGCTCTCCAGGCGCGGTGCGCGAGCGCGAAATCATGCTGTTTTCAGCTTGTGTTTGAAGGGCTAAGATGTATCTAAAAAAAATAATCCCCAAGTGATTTCGATGTATTTTTTCCTCAGCTTTCCGATGGTGCTATTAGTTTCTCAAAATTTTTCCATTCTAAGTATTTCTTGAATAATATCTCGAAAAAATAAAAAAACCCCTATGTAGAAAAAGGCTATATCCATGTAAAATTTCCTCCTCTTTCGATCTAGCAGGTAAAAAAAAATATTAAAAATATAGTTATTGAGATATAACACGTTTTATGTTTTTTTGAGGTTAGAATTGAAAAATTTTGAGAAACTAATAGCACCATCAGAAAGCTGAGGAAAAAATACATCGAAATAACTTGGGGATTATTTTTTTTAGATACATCTTAGCCCTTCAAACACAAGCTGAAAACAGCATGATTTCGCGCTCGCGCGCCGCGCCTGGAGAGCTGACGTGAAACGCCTCATATGTGAAATTGATTAGTACAATACAATTTCACGTAACTAAAATAAATAAGACAAATATATGATGTATTGGTTTCAATATTACTGTTGTTTTATCATTCGTACATCTATATTATTGAAGCACCAACTGAAGCATATTTTCCATTCGTACACTTCAATCGAGTGATAAATTGCTCGTGATTTCAAATTAAAATAGCTCGCCGTTGTATCGTGTAAAGCATTGGTGCCTATCGTTGTAACAAGTAGTCGCTGTTATTGCTTTTTAATAAAATCGTCACCGCGGTATCGATGTACCACCTCCCGATATTGGCAAAAATGCACTAAGGAGAAAAATTGTTTACCGGCGCGTGCGCCTACTTTTTGATATTACGTGTATTACTATACTCTTGTAATATGTGGGTGAGTCTGTGTGCGGATGTGTGCGGAGCTATATTGAAACCACCAAATGTTATACGCTTAATTGAAACTCTCAATTCCGTAATCGCTCTTTAATTGGAAGATCGCGTGCCGGCAAAACATTCGGAAAATCCTCTTAATTACGATATTAATTAAATGATTAACAAAAGTGGATGATGAAGTATTACACTTTGTTAAAAATTTTCGATAATATCAATTATCCCTCTTATAGCCGATGATGTACAATAAATCTTATTAAAGTTGTCATAAGTAAAGTGGACTGCAGTAGTAATACATAATTTTGGCCATAGTTGTTTTGGACATTACAACGAAACTTACAATTTATTTATTCACATTACTGGGAGCATACCATAATCTCATTTAAAATTGATATTTTTCCAAAATTCGGTAATTCTGTCGAAATGGATCGCATAATACTGAAATAACTATATGCATATAACCGATAAAAATTCTTCCAACTCACCGATAATCGTAGCGAGGATGAGAAATCCGAGAATCGTCGCAACCACAATCGACACGATCAATCCGTACTCCTGATTCGTCAGACTGCCGGCGGGCACGACTTCCATGCCATAATTATCCCCGGGCCAGGTCGCGTTGCCGCTGGCGTTGATAGCCTCGCGTAGCGCCGAGTCGTTCCAGATGGAGGCCGAGACGGTGAGCAGCTGAAGGAGGCTGTCGCCGGTGACGTTGGTGGAGGCTGTGCCGCGGGCAAGGGCGCCCCATGCCCACCATAGCTTCTCGCTCGTCATCTCTGTCTTTCTCTCTCTCTCTCTCTCTTTCTCTCGATGTCTAGCTCTGTCTCTCTGCGAAACACAACAGCAGGGATAACAGCCCGGTCATCCGATTAGCGAGGGGAGGTATAGGTCCTTTCGCGGAGTAATTGCGGGTTTACGCGAGCCGGGTGAGCCGGAAAATTGCGGGCGATTTTGGTGTAGCGGGGGATTATGAAAAATTTCGGTGCGGTAGAGGAGGAGGATTAGAAAGATGGGTGGGAAGGGTTGTGGGAATGGAATGATTTTTAAGGAGTTTTGTGCGGAAATCAGTGTAAGCGGATTTTGGTGATGTCTTGCGTGTAGTTAGGGCTTTGTAAACAATGGAGAAGAAAATTTTGAAATAAAGAGGAATTAAGTTGGAGCGAAATTTTGTGAAAATTGTTTTAGTTTTTTACTTGCGCTTTTTTAATTATGAAAGTGCATTATTCCGTACGTAAAATATATCGATCTTTGGAAAATATTTAACATGCATAAAATCTGTTAGAAGATGAATTAAAAACTTAAAATGGGCATCTATACACAATCGTAAAATGTATTTCCAAAATGTGCTGAAATCGTTCATAAAACCTTTAAATATTTGAAAACTATGCAGTTTCAGCACCTCCTACAAGTTTGCCTATTTTTATGTAACCGTTAACCTCATTAGTACTTAAGGTGGCTCCGTCGTGCATTACGGACTTATATATACAAATTTTTTACGATGCTTACTTCACATGTTATAATTTGAGAAACAATGAAGTATGAGAAAAGGGTTCTTGAAGTATCGAAAAAAATTTTTTTCAAAGAAATTTCAATATTGCTAAAGAAGATACCGCTAATTGAAAACAAAAATCACCAAATCCGATAAATCTTTTTCATTTTTCATCCGATTTTAATTTTCAAGGTCTCATTTTGTTCCTTGTACAATTTCAGATAGGGTTACCGATATGAAAATTAAAAAATTTTCAAAACCTGCAAAGATAGAACTAATTGTTTAACTTAACTCTCTAAAAAGCATACACGAACGTATAAACAAGTGGATGTATCTTTGCAGGTTTTGAAAATTTTTCAATTTTTATATCGGTAACCCGACTTGAAATTGTACAAGGAACAAAATGAGACCTTAAAAATTAAAATCGGATGAAAAATGAAAAAGATTTATCGGATTTGTTGATTTTTTTTTCAATTAGCGATATCTTCTTTAACAATATTGAAATTTCTTTGAAAAAAATTTTTTTCGATACTTCAAGAACCCTTTTTTCATACTTCATTGTTTCTCAAATTATAACATGTGAAGTAAGCATCGTAAAAAATTTGTATAAATAAGTCCGAAATGCACGACGGAATCACCTTAAACTGTATTGAATCAACGTAACTTCGTAGACAACCTCGAACAAACTTAATTTTCTTTACAAACTTATTTATAGTAACATTGTACCAGTTAGAAACAGACGGCTGTATTAATTAGCGCCTTTGTAGAAAATTTTGCAAAACGTATTGAATTATTTCACAAAGAGAATTATCACCCCGCAGCGAATAATTTCTATTTTCGTCCTTCAACTTTGCGCATAAGCGACTCTCGTTTCGTATCGCGATGCGAGAGTGCTCGCTCGTTCACGTTTCCCGCAGATTAAAAAAAAAATTGTATTTTTCTGTACAATATTATCTTTCAATTACCAGCGTTGTTTTACTCCTATCAGCATCCGCGGAAAATTTATATTCACGAGCTCGCCATAAATTTGATAAGCAAAGGTGCTCCCAGGACAACACGCCAACACGAATATTCCTTCGCTCGCTTACGCGCGCGAAATTTTTGAAGTAAAACACAACAAACGCCCGTTCCCATGCGACTAATTTATAAACGGTTTTTTATTACAATATTGTTCCAGTAACCTAACTTGTACTTCCGCAAATAATTAATATCAACGCGAGTCCCATCATCAAGCGGTTCACCAATTATATTAAAAACCAATCTTTTCTCTCCCAAATTATAAGAAACCCCATATACGAAAACTTCCACGTCGCGCCGAGTTTTAATTCGTCAAAGTGCGCGACGTTTCTCTCTCCCTCTCGCCCCGAACGATTGAATGAATTACGAGTCGCTCGCGGCGTAGCCTCCACCTCTGCACAAACGGTAGGTAAGTTCGTTGCATGCTCGCCTGCGCGTGAGCGCGAAGTTCCGATTAATGGGGCCGCGCAGTCGCGAATTACAAGGAGGCCAAACAATGCGGACTCTTCTCTCCCTCCCTTCCTCTCTCTCTCTCTTCCTTTCTCGCCTGTGCGCATTGATTCCGCACACTTCGCAGTCGCTTGCGAGACGAGTATACACCTCCTCCTTCTCCCTTCTCTTGATTTCCCGTAATTACTTCGTTTAGACAGGCGGCCGTATAGATGGATGATAATGAAATGAAGCTGCGAAAGACGCGCGCGAAAGTTGCGCCCGACTGCCTCGATTCGCGCGCTGCAGCAGTTCTTTAATTCGATTTCGAGCTGATTTGATTTGCGAGAAATAAGGGAGAGAGAGGACTGCAAATGAAGCTGATGTGTTGTAAATAGGTGTGGCAGGTTGCGGATGCTGCCGGCCGGATGTAAAACAACGAGAAAAGTTTGCCAGGGGGATTAAGGTTTAGTTGTAATTTATATACGGCGCGTGGGACCAATCTGCTCGGTCGTGCTTTGTTTTTAATTACTCGACAGGTTCGGCAAATTAAAAGTTACGTGATTTTTCTTTCAGTTTCTCGGAATTCCATTACGTCTAATGCGAATACTATTGGATGCTGTCCTAAAAAATATGCTCGGTCAGGGCCCGATTTACGCAAAATATAACGCACACGCTTGGGTAGATATATAATATACTGGAAAAAAAAGAACAAGCGTGTAATACTTCATCGCCCATTACCTCGATTAATCACGGACGGGAGCCATCCCAGTGCCGCTCGCGAATCACGCGGCCGACTCGTCGAGGTGCGAGGAGCCTCTCCGTCTATCTGCAACAAAGAGACACACATTGTACATTAACTGATGAATATAAATACAATCAATTTCTGGATATGAGAGCATCACGCATTCGCGAGGAATTCAGCAGTGAAAAGTGTAATGAAATATCGATCTCTCTCTCTCTCTCTCTCTCTCTCTCTCGCATATTTCGTCAGTTAGAAGATTATCCCCTCACTCTTCCTTTTTTCTCATTTCCATCCTATGTATGTCGCCGGTATTAAAATTGATGCGACTCCGGCAATCGAGCTGCGAATGCTTTGGCCAAATCTCTCTATTCTCCCGGCAAAATAGAATCCTCTTTCCTTCTCCCTTTTTATCCCGTTACCTCTCGCTCGCGCTTGTGACTTCTCTCGCGGATTTCATACTCAGCTACGTGGGCAGAGAAGATTTTCCGACCGAGAGAGAGAGAGAGAGAGAGAAAGTTGGAGACTGGCTGGGAGATAGGCTGCGAAATGCCGGTATTTTGAATGGCGGGAGAGACGCGCGGTTTTCGAGATCGACGTCGCGTTGTGTAATAGGATATGTTTTTGTAAGGAGGTAGGTATTTTTTTTAGAATATAGCTGTGGTAACTAACTTTATTTTTTTGTGTTGGATATGGAAGAAGGTTGTCATTTAAAAATAGAAAGAGAGGGATGTCGTTTAATAGAGGTTCTGTCTGTCGCGATTGGTTTTTATGTAAAGTTGATGACAGTTTTTCAAATTTATCTCGCTAAGTATGCATCTGTATGTATGATTCGAGACGAGGTTGTAAAAATTTGACGTTGGAAGCGAGTTAATATCCATTCGACAAGTTCAATTTGACAAGGAAAATGCCACATTTTTCCAAGGCACCAAATGAAATTACAAATTCTATTTTTAGTTTTCCGTTGAAATTCCGTTTTACCTTTCTGGAAAACAATTTCGCAAAATATAAATAAAATTAAGAAAAGTATGAGAATTCGAAAATCTTATGTATCCAGCGTAATTGTTTTCCAATAATTGATTTAATCGGGTCTTAAACTTCCAGCAACTCAATTATATTACTTAATCCCGGTATTGCCAATACTGAATTAGCAAAGTTTCCAACTATAAAAAGTTGAGGTGGAAGAAGAGGCTAATGAATTTAACGAAGTAAGATTACTATCAAATACGATTATCCCCGACAAACCACCAACTTTTCGAATAAGATCGAACTTTTTAACGTCATTTTAAACCTCTTAAAACCAAATCAATAATATTATTAATACTTGAATAAAGTTATAACTGCATACTACACCTCTACATTTTTCTCCTCCCCTCTACACTTCATGAAAAATTCGTTCCGCCCCCACTCACACTATACAGGTGTCGCGCACGTGCGAAGCGTAGCATCCGCGGAACGTGAAACGGGATTTCTGAGAATTTCGAAGCGCAAAAGCTGCGCGCGTTCCGTATAACTACGTACTTGGCCCTGCATCAGCCTCGTGACAGGGGCAAGGTCCAATTGCGGCAAGTTGAGCTCGCTCGAAACTTATTCTCGCCCGAGCGCTCGTCGTCAAAATTTTGTACTTGGCGAAAGAGAAAGAGCGAGTACGCAGATAAGTAAGATGCTCTCTGGGTGACTGGGTAATTAAAGTTTCGATTTATCTTGAGCTGATGTGGCAAGTTTTTGGCGAGAGAGGTCTGGTAGATTATTTTTGCTGTCGCGATTTGCTCAGCTGGAGTTATAGACTTAAATAGATGTATTTGTTTTACATTATTAATTTTTTATTTCGTTTTGAAAGATCACAGAAACACTAAAATGAATTTAGTTCTACAATTCTTTCGAGAGAAAGTAAAACTTAATGTTCTTGTCAGTTACGTTTAGCCGACTTACGTTATACCGAAATTCAACCTTTGTAACTGCAACTGTATAATTAAGATAAAGTATTTTGCAAATTCATGTAAGAATGAGTGATTAACATGCTAATCAGAAGGAAATGTAATATGTTCTGATATACGATTTTCATTGAAAACTACATTATTCAACCTTTGGCATACCGCCAATCTTTTTATTCACTATTACATATATCCATTCGACTCCCCTATCGCTACAAATAACTTTTCACCAACCCGCAACTTACCAAAATTAATCCACTATTAAATCAGCGTACTCATAACGCACGTGTTCGGCCATAGCCTCCCTCCCCTCCCATACTTCTCCGATATTAGCTGCATTCGAAATCTCTCATCCCCCTTCCCCCGCGCTCTCCTCTTTTCGTCGTAATAAATAAGAAAAGCAAATTTCCGGACTTGGCTCGGTGTTCCAGCGGAGGCGGCACCCCCTCATCAAAAAATACGGATTCGCCGGCGCATAAAGGGAAGCCCCGCGAGCGCTGATCATTCAAAAGGCGATTCTTATTCCGCTGACCAACCGACAGCGGCAGACTTTTCCAATTTTGTCGCCTCTTTGAAAAATGTCTTATGGCAGGATGGGTAGTAGAGCGCGCGCGCGCAATTTCTTTGCTCTCGTGGCGATTGTCGGGTGGCTTTTTGATTAAAAAATTTTACAGAGGCAGGAGCGGAGGGATATATAATTATTACGGCCTGGAAATATCTGATTGGCGGATTAGCCCGGAAGGGATAAGCGAAAATTGGGGCGTGGCGTGTTGGTATTACTGCATTAATTCTATGCGAGGGGGTTTTTTCTTTACTTCGACGCTTCGGGGAGAAATTGTAAGACGATTTCGCGCGGCTAAGCGGATTTCGCATCGGTTGACTTGTTCACGCGCACGCCACGGAATGAATTTCCGATTGTGTGGATTCAGGCCGTTAAAGCTTTAGCGAGAGAGGAGTTTATGCATGCGTGTGAGGTATCGACTGCTCTTATTTTTGTAATTTTTTTTTTTTACAGAATATTTTATATATTGTGCTGTGAAACGTCGTTCTACAAAAGTATTTTGTAATACAAATAATAATTGCATTTGCTTTCACCTGGTAAATATCATTTCAGTTTATTGTTGCGAAATTCTATGCGATTTGTTGAAAATAGATGGTTTGACAAAGAGCAATACGATAGACATATAGGTAAGGAAACTTACAACATCTTTACTTGCTCAATTTACTTTAGTTATCTTAAACTAAAATCATGAAATTTATTGTCGTATGCTTGATTTTGGTAATTTGATATATCACATAATTTGCAAGAAAAATGTGAAATATATGTATATACATGTACGCGAGACAAATGTCTAATCGTTAAAAAACCGGGTGGGTCTAGAACGATAGAGAAAGTGATAAACAGAAGCGTTACCATTCAGAATATTAAAACGTTTGCACCTCATTAGCAGATGCATGCCTATCCCAATGCGTTTCGATCAGAAAGTAGAATTCCTAGAGAATACAAATATAGAAAAACATTTACAGAATTGATTTAATATTACAATACGATAACCGAAATATAGAGGTTAGAAATAATAACAGTAGAAAGTACATCTCAGAATCTAGAAACCAATAAAAACAAAAGGGACCAAGAAAACATGTTATAGTACAAAAGACACATTTATAGAAAATACATAAGGCAAATGCCACGCGTGTAGAAAATCTTACCAAAAAATATACAAAAAACTATAGTTTTTTCTATATTTGTGGCATTCGTCTTATGTATTTTCTATAAATGAGTCTTTCGAACTATATATTGTGAAATTCTATTCATTTGTTATTAGGAATATAATAAAAAGAATTTCGTAGGGAAATAATCGTTGTTTATTGAATGCCACGCAATAGGATAATATAAAATTTAGATAGAAGTATCGATCGCCAAGATTATTATCATCATAAAAAACTAAATATAATTACGGAATTTAGATGTTCATGGAAAATATTACGATTTTAGAGATCTCGGAAGGAATTGTAATGATGCGATCGAGTTTTATCGTACCTTGAATATCGCCGTGGTTATCGCTCTCGGCTCAGACTCCTCGTACCCGCCGCGCTGCGTGGTCGACTCCCGGAGTTCCCTAGGACCGCCCCGACTCCACTCAACTCGTGATTATAATCACGACTTCTCACTGTGTACTGGCTAATATATACTTATCATCTGTATTAACTTATCAAAAGACACTTGTAATTTACATCTCGGAGAAGGAGATTGCAAGGTCGGCCCCAGGTAGTCCGAGCACGTACGATGGTCGCGAGGAGAAAGAGACTGACTCCCTGCGCCACAACATATTTATCTATCTCTTATTCTACTGCCCTCTTATCATGACGATTGGAACACGCTTGCGGCGCCTGTAACCAGGACAATCGCCCGATATATAGAAACTCAGTCGTTACAATGTTTTCTTGGTTTCTTTTGTTGATTTTTATTGGTTTCTAGATTCTGAGAAATACTTTCTACTTTTATTATTTCTAACTTCTATACTTCGGTTGTCGTATTGTAATATTAAATCAATTCTATAAATGTTTTTCTATATATTTGTATTCTCTACACTGAGAAAAAAAATACGCTGCTTTGGCAGGAACTAGACACGCGGGAATAGCTTACTACGATAATGCCAAATCTGCGTGCCTAATCCGCAGTATCTGCATTACCCGCCATGCGATATCGTAATAACACGTCACACGACGAAAATCCTTACATAACCTCAAATTTTTGTGTAATTTCTTCGCACATCCTTTAACTGTATATATTATTTTGAAATGAATTATACAGTGTATATAAATAACATAACTTACTAATTTATATGAATGCATTTGATAAAGGTATTGTGGTAAGCCTCCAGACAAACCTACCCAAGAGCATATATACTAATATTGGAAGTCTCGCTGCATGAGTACTAATGTAGTTTTAGCGGTAGGATTCAGCTCTTTCGGCATATCGCAGAACGCCAATACAGCCTATATCCCTCTGCGGGAGAAATTATGCCATTACTGCATTAAAATTTCCGCCGTTGCAGCGTTATTTTTTTCTCAGTGTAGGAATTTTACTTTCTGATCGAAACGCTGATGAGGCGCAAACATTCTATTTTTAATTTTCTAGGCCCACCCAAAAAACCTTTGTAACAGCTTCTGTCTCGCTTCGCTCGGGTGTAAACGTCACACGAGACGAAAATCTACTTTCTCACACTAGTATCGTAATGTACTATTTGCACACGGCGTGCTGGAAGTTCAATTTCCCGCACGCTTTTTTAAAAAATAGTACATTACGACACTAGTGCGGGAAAGTAGATTTTCGTCTCGTGTGACGTTTACACCCAAGCGAAGCGAGAAAAATTTTACAATATTTTCGAGTAAAAATTCGTACAAATTCTAGTAAATTTGACTATATCTACATCTTGTAAATTTTTCTAGGGATTTTGCTCATTTCACGAATTTGACTACGATACTTGACAGTTTGGCTATTTTAACAAAACTTGTTGTAGTTTTTCAAAGACTTTTTCTATCCGTGTATTTCTAAAAATTACCTCTTTCAAACATTAAATCATTTTGTCAGAGGGAGAGAGACGCACGTCTATTTAAAAAAAAAAATAAAATAAAACTAAAGAATACGATCTTTCATTTGCTTTTTACCTGATGAGAAACTATTGATTCCTTCAGAAGTTACAAAGATGAGCGTAAAATACACAAAATGCTGTAAAAATGCACAGAAGTGGATTTTGCCATTTTTCAATGTATTTTCAAAAACTAGTGTATTTTACACTCATATTTTTTCATCCAGTAAAAAGCAAATGAACACTTGCATTCTCTAGTTTTGTTTTCTTTTTTTTAAACGTATATGTGCGACTTTCCCCTGACAAAATGATTTATGTTTAAAAAGAGGTAATTTTTAAGGATTTAAAAAAATAAAGCTATTGGTAAAAAAGCGGACGACAAGATTCACAGTATTCACAGCTTTCTTTATATGTAATTTAGAACGGTCCAGAGAAGCAGAAACATCCTGGTCTGATACGTGTGCATGCCGCACAAAAAATTTTTATTAATTTTTTGTACCCAGTTGTTTGACGTTATCCATAAAATTGCTCATATCCATAATTACAAAGCATAACCATAAACTAAATTCAACAAAAATCGTAAACTCACTCTTACACTTCCGGGTCTTCATCCCCAAATCGAACCGCTATAGCAGCGGTAGTAGTGTGCGACGCCTCGCAAAACGACAATCAATCACATCAGCATGCAAACAACATCCCCTGTGCGGATCCTGCTCGATCAGAGCAAGAGAGAGAGAGAGAGAGGGACCACATCGCAATCCAGCCGTCAGCTGCCGCTCAAAAATGTCCCTCCACCGCCGCGTACAAGATCGTTGTCATTAGCATGCGGGCGTCGCGATTGTGCCACGGCACCGAGGTTAATAATTGGAGTTTGCTCTCTCTCCCTCTCTCCCTCTCTCTCTCTCTCTCTCTCGCATTCGAACGCGGCTGCAGCGTTGTTTGACGGGCCGGAGGCGCTTTTGCAGATTAAGCGTGTAGCCCTCATACATATGTATATACAGAGAGAGGGGGGGGGAGAGAGAGAGAGAGAGAGAGAGAGAGAGAGAGAGAGAGAGAGAGAGAGAGAGAGAGAGAGACGTACTACGCGCTCGCTTATTCATGAGTAGGTACGTGTACATGCAGAGGACGGGGGGTGGGCGCGCATTAAGATAATCAAGATAATAAGCCGCGGCGACATACAAAGGAGCGTGTAATATACTTTGCCGGGCGGTGTGTACGTTTGATATATCGGGGGGGACGAGTGGGGAGAACTATGGACTAATGAGCGAGTGTAATGAATTCACGCGTAAGATGCACCTGACGGCTGTATGGGTTATGTATATGCGTCGTGTCTTTTGCCGGTGCGCTAATGCGTCATTGTTGTAGACCGGCGGGTATATAGTTGGCGAGGTTGCGGTTAAATCAGTACCGATGCTATGTGTAATGCGCTTGTGCGGGTCGCGATGGATTATGGCCGAGTGGATTGAAGGAATGCTTTTTGTTGTTTTTGGAAGCGATTGAACTGTGTATGGTAAGAATGTCGACTCTTTTGTACACATAAACGTAAAAGTCGAACGTGCTAGATATGGATTTTTCAAACGCGTTTAGCTCAAGTTGCTACACAGGGAAAAGAAAATCTTTACATTAAAGGAACGTCGTTAACTATAAACGAACGGACGTTTGGATACGGACAAACGAATGTTCTTTAACAGCTAAATAATATTTCCTAATAGTTAAGAAACCATGTCTTTGAAATTGTAGAAAATTTGAACAAATGACCTGCGTCTTAACTGTTAAGGAATATTACTTAATTGTTAAGAAATATTGTTAACTACTAAGAAATATATACTTTGGCACAAGTAACATCAGGATTTTATAGTTAGAAAAGTATACTTTTAATGTCAAGATTTTCTTTTCTCTGTGTAGAACAACTTAGAAAACGCATAACGTGTAACTAAGCCGCCGTTCTAACAATCCCTTCGAAAGTTCTTACTCTGTTTTATACGAATAATTGAATTCTATTTCAGTAACGCGCGCTCTTCAACTACTTTCCGGCCGATCAGAATCCGATTGATCCAATACAACTTACCACCGCGGCTTGTTTCGAAGGCAGGGAAAAGTACATCTCTCCTTCCCTCTCGTTTGGATTCGAAACGCCGAAGTCCTAATTCTCCGTTATAGCGGGGATTAAGATACATTCTCCTCTACCCCCGCGCTGCTATATATGCACTCGATTGAAAATTAGGTTAATCGAAGGCTTATTCCGTTTTCGCGGTTTAAACGCCGCGCGGCCGGCGCAGGTTTTTAAGCCGTTTATTGCGCTGTAACACTCGCTCCTCCTACTCCTACCTCCCAGCGAACTTCGTAAGCCTTTTCGGCTTTGCTTTTTCAACCGGATGAAGATTTCTCCTATATATATCCCTCCGCGTAAATAATTAAGTTCGAAGCGCAACGACGGCGACGGCTAATTCGCTATTGGGTAATTCGAGGGATAATGTCTCGTCAGTCGGCGCCAGCGAGCGAAACGCGATTTCCGTTTTAACGCATTCGCGCGCAGTATATAAAGCGGGGGAGGGGAGGCGAGAAGTGATACACACAGAGAAGGCGTAAAGGAGCAGCGAAAGCGGTGTCTGTGTTGGGATAATCTAATGAGAAGTCAGCCTCTGGGAAATGGTATTATGCCAGTCAACGGGAGAGAGAGGGAGAAAGGAGGGTTGTAATAGGTTGAGAGACGGACGACGACGATGGTGGGAAAGTTTTCCGGACGCGAGTGTATTGTTCGCCGACGATGAATGGTCGAGTTTTTGCAAATTGGCAACGCGTGTCGAGTTGAAGAGGGTATAGGTGTGTAATACGCTTTGACCCAATGGTAATATGCTTTTAATTTTGACCAAAGTGAAAATAGCATTAGAAGTTAATATTGTTTATTTGTTTTTTCGTTCTTTGGAATGAACTTTCGAAAGCACGATGTTTATCTGTGATGAAATATTCTGAATAAATATTGAACGAAATTGTTTTACCTCGTAATTACTACATTACGAATTAATTTCATTTCGAGATTAAATCAGGAAAACAATATTTAATAATTTATTCGACGGAATAAATTAACGATTGTTTTTGATAACAACAATGCGTACTTCAAACTCCCATTACAAAACAGCTTCACCTCGCATTCCTTCAATTTCTATTTTCCCATCATATACAATATACTCGTTTCAACTCCACTACAGTGAAATCCGGTCAGACAGGAAACGTGAATTTAATATTTCAAGAGCTTACACGTGTGTCCCGGCCAATTTAATGTTCGCGAGAGCAAAATTGTCCGCCGCAAAAATAATTCACGCGCTCTCGCCTTTCTCGCCCATTGCGAGTCCATTTCTCGCGTCCGCGACGTGAAAATGCCCTCGTCGTCTATCCCCAAAACTTCGCCTCGCTTCCGGGATTCGACCCCTCCATCGACAACCATCCTACCGCCGAAAACTTGGCCCCTGCGGACGGAAGAAAAAAGTTACGCGCGCGCGCGCGTGAGACAGACAGAGAGAGAGAGAGAGAGAGAGAGAGAGAGAGAGAGAAGGTGGACGTCGCCGAGAAATGATTACGATTTTCGATTTGCCGATGGTGCGGAAGTGTAAGAGAGAGAACGAGAGAGAGAGCAAAGATATTCGAAGCGGACCGAGTGGTAGTATTAGTCGGCCGCGAGCACGTGACGTGGTTCCCCAAGATTGAGAGTTACATCGCCAGCATATGTACGTCGTCGGTTTTCTTTAGCCTGTGGCGGGCGTCTCTTTTGCTTTTACTGCTACGGTAGCGTGGTTATTTAATGGAAGGAATATATCTTTTGGATCTCGAAGTGGCAGCGGCGAAGTGCGAGCGGATATTTCAATATCGCGCGGAAGTTGGAGAAAGAGTGAATTGCAATTGCCCGTGAAGTTTTATGGGGAGAGAAGGGCTTTTCTCGCTCGCGCGTTTGCCAAGCGACTTATTTTACGCATAACGTATATTCTTATTTGATAAATTTGAGGAAGTTTTTGTAGAATTATTGTTAAGTATACTTTTTTTTTGTATTTAAAACGTCCTCTCGACTTGTTTCATGTCTGTTTCCTCGGGGTATATAGGTATTTTCGACGGCCAAAGTTATATATAGCCCGGCGCACTGTAAACAAGAACTTTTCTCCAGTGCTCAAATCAGAAATATTATCTCGGCCCGAAAAACTTTCTTAAGAGGTAATGGCACGTACATAACCTCGCCCAAACTTTTACGTTATTGTGAGACTTCGCGCGAGCCGTGAGATAAAATTCGCTGCGTCTGCATACCGTATTCCAAAAATTCAAGCAGAATTTACTTTTTCGGTCCGTAGTCCGATCCGTTAGTCTAATTATTGCGTACGCACTACGCGTTGCGTTTTGTCACCGAAAATCCTTTTCTACACTCGAACCGGCCGTGAGTTCGTCGTAAACTTTCGTATGTGGCTACACGTACGCATGACGCGCGCATGTCACGCTGTGCGTAGGTGTGTGTCTATATCTACAGGAGATAGTTCATAATCCGTTTGACCTCTTTCGCAGGATGGTCACGTTTCGGTCAATGCTCGGGATGGAGAGAGAGAAAGAGACAGAGAGGGAGACGTGCGCGGGGATCGTTGAAAATCCGAAAAGGGCCGCGACGAGATTTGTACGTATCTTCGATGTATATGTGTAATATAGTTGTACTTGTGGATGTGTGTGTGTGTCCACTGCTGATACTATTTTTGCTGATATCTTTTTAAGGGATATGTATTATTATATAGATTAGATTATAAAAGACGTAAAGTTGACTGGAAGGTAAACGTGTAAGTTGATTCAGAATAGTACATTTCGACACGGGTGGGGAAGTCGATTATTTAGCTGGTGTGACTTTTTGCACGAGCGAAGCGAGTGCGAAAAAGTCACACCACCTAAATAATCGACTTACGCACTAGTTTCGAACGGTATTTTATACCACGAGCGCCGAAAAATCATATCAAAGTTGTGATTTTGAGGTTAGAGTGGTATAAAATGTTTTAATATCGTTGTTTCGAGCAATAAAAAGTCATTTTGTTAATGTCAGTGTTACGCCTTTAATTGGGGATAGTAAAGTACTTAGATGCTAACATCCAGCGACTACATTTTAAGCTCCATAAACTGTATAGGTCACACTTGCCGTTCCAAGTTACATCATGTATTATAGTTCCTGTCATTAAAGAAGATCTGCGCGCGTAATTATTAAAATTTACATGTAAACTTAGGATAATGCATGTTGTACAAGATATTCAACGTTACAAGTACTCGCTTAATGGCACTCGCGGCGACAAACATTATAATTAAATAACAAACGCATGCGTAATCCGGTGTAGTTATACCAACGTTTTAATTACGGTCAACAATTTGACAAGGACTCTTCTAATTCCAGCGTAGCTCCTTGTGCGCGATAAAGCCTCCTATGAAGTGCTTTATCACCGATTCAAAATATTCTCCACACCTCCAAAAAACGAAAAATTTTTTAATTTTGAAAAATTGATCTCATCGCCCACAGACAAAAACTGAATTACGACACTTACACTCGAATCTATTTTTTTTCCTCCTCGGTATCAGCCTCGCCGTATACAACACAGCGCGTGAAAGCACGCTTCTAGCACGTTTTTACGAATATGAGCGCGGCTGGGTTTATTTCCGAGCCGCTTATCCGAGCAATGTCCGACAAATTGCATTTAGTTTGTGCACGCGCAGATAGGGGAGGAGAGAGGAAGAGACAGACGCACGTATTGCGGTCGGCGGGAAAAAATAAAACTTTTTCATATTCGACGTGCGCCATTGTGCTAAATAAATTCGTGTCGCAAGAGCGCGCGCGCGCTTCTAGCAACCACGCGAATCGCCGGCATATAAAATTAAGAGTAATAAAAGTATTTTTTTTTGCGTCCGGACTTTGAATTGCGGGATGTGATGTCGTGTAATTGAGCTATTTTCCGGTTCACTTTTATTTCGCGGGATATCCTTTTAAATGGAATTTGAGGAATGGGGATGAGCAAAATTGTGATACTGGAGATATGTAATATTTAATTCTATGCTTTGTTGAAGTTGAAGTAAAATTCTATGTAGAGTTTAATGCGGAATTTCAGTAGTAATAAGGTAATTCGTGGAAATTCGGCCACCTAAGAATTCTTTTGTGTGCTTCTGCAAGCATATTTAGGAAAAACTGAGTGTTGGAGGGGCATCAAAATATAGTATATTTTCTACGAAGAGAACAATTTATTGAGGACACCCTAGAAGTGATATTGCATTTACACGAAGCGATATTGTCAGAAGATCGTTTTGACTGTACTCCGTCATGCTTATTTAGTTAATTCGGTCAATTTAATCTAAACAATTTTTTTTATCTTTCTTTTCCAAGGAAAAATTTTAAAAAAATTTACAAACACATTAAAATACAATCTATTGTCTGCTAAAAGAGATCCCGGACACTTCAAAAGTGAAATTAGTCTTACTCACAGCTAAATAAAAAAAAAATGGATAAGTGTGCCGTTAGCACACGAAGCAAATACGGTCACTTTTCTGATTAATTCTCCTTGTAAACAAGTGAAAATGATTCGGAAAATTTTGAAATAATTTAAAAGCCATATTTATCACATTATCTGGCTACTTACATATCTAATTAAGCTTTCCCTGAAAGAGGGAAAGAGGGGGTAATGAAATGTGTGTGTGGCAAAATTAGATTTATGGCCGAATTATCTCGAGTTACCTTATTATTAGTAGAGGATTACCAGATATACTTATTTTTGATTTAAAATAAAAGATATCTCTTTATTCGGAAATATTATAATAGAAATACATACTTTTGAATAAAGAACAACCACAATCTATATAAACAATAGAAAGTTAATGAAAACGATTTCTCTTCCATATCGAGTGTCATCTGCTTTTTCCCCGAAACAAAAGGAATAACGTAATTTGAAGCTCCCCGCGGCGGCGATAGCAGCTGACGACAAAGGTAAAGAGATCGCGAGCGCGTGCGGTAGTAAACATAAAAAAATATAAATGGAAAAATACAAAGAAATCAGGAGAGGAAAGAGATATGGAAAATTGAAAAACCTGGTCGTAGAAAGAGAGGGGGGCGGGAAGAGCAAAGCCCGAGAGTCTATTTCTTCGCTGTAGCGATGAAGCACGAGAGCGAAGGAGAGAGAGCGAGAGAAAGAGGGAGATGCAAATAAAAGGAAATATTATCTCTCGATGTTTTCAGTATATTCTTGATATCGCATATCAAAGTGGCCATCGACCGGAAACGACGCTGTCCCCCTCTCACTCTCACTTTATTTTCATCCCGCACGCATTTCTTGCGTGCGCATATGTGCAATAAGTATACAGATCGAAGTAAGTAAAGCGCAAGGACGCATGTATTATATAGCTATCGGCATGAAGAGATATAATCTGCCATGTTACTTATCAATGGCGGAGTGGATTTTTTCGATTTTCGAAAATGTTTCTCTTTTGTATAGAGATTCTCGAAGCGATGCGTACCAGCGTGTGTTCGGCGAAGAAATTATAGATTATATATACATTTCGATGGAAGCTGGATATTTTAATGCGCAATGAAATACAAATCTAAATTCAAATGCGACGGCATGAGTCTTGCATTTATTCATCAGGCAAGACAGAGAGAGAGAGAGAGAGAGAGAGAGAGAGAGAGAGAGAGAGAGAGAGAGAGAGAGAGAGAGAGAGAGAGAGAGAGAGAGAGAGAGAGAGAGAGAGAGAGAGAGAGAGAGAGAGAGAGAGAGAGAGAGAGAGAGAGAGAGAGAGAGAGAGAGAGAGAGAGAGAGAGAGAGAGAGAGAGAGAGAGAGAGAGAGAGAGAGAGAGAGAGAGAGAGAGAGAGAGAGAGATACTGTTACTCTTTGGGAAATACTCGATTTCGAATGAAATCTGATTCAATGGGACCTAATGCAGAGCGTGTAATTTCAGCTCGAGTCCGTATTTTATCTATACGCGGCGAAAGATACTAATGTAATGGGATTGAGCTTCGCTCGAGATTATACCTTCATTTGTCATCTCGTCCTTTTGATAAGGTTTTTCAGGCTTGTATTTCAATACGTTTGAAAAATATTGAGGATTTCGTTTTTCAATTTTATGTTTTTTCGCGTGAAGGGTATCTATTTTTTTTTTTTTTTTAGTAAATGTCGTCGCTGTTCCAATTTCATAAGGATATTGTTTTTAAAATTAAAACACGAAAATCTAATTGAAAAGCGGAAAATATAGATTACGGTTTAAAATGTAAGTAGTGCATGCGAAAATTTAAAAGAAAACCAATATTCTAGGAACGAAGTTTTTATTACCAAGAATTGCCTTATACATTATGAAAACTTTAGTTCCTTCGTAGTTGATTTACTTTCAGATGTATGAGCTATTCCACAGATTATTTCCTTTTCACGTTTCGAAAAAAATAAAAAAATCTGTTTGAAGGCACACTCATCGGCAAAGCCTTTCTTAAAAATTTCTAAACAACGACTCTTATAAATGCAAGCATCTGTCTATTTGATCTTTGCATAAATAATTATCTACACTGAAATTACTACTTTGAAAGCTATAGTTTTCTAAGAAATAATCGTTATTACAATTATCACTTCCCATAATAACTTGCTACTAGCGATAATTTCATACAAATCTTTTTTCAATCATAATAATATATTTCAATAATATCAAAATAAAACACACCAAAAACATCTTTTAAAACGTCTAACTTAATTTATCTTCGAAAGGGTCGAAGTAGATCTAAAACGTCAAAACCTGCACGAAGACAAACTTCCCCTCTGACGCACACGTATCCCCATTACCCCGAACTCCGATAATCCAAAGTACAAAATCTAAATTAAATCGGCGCCCCGAGCTATACACGCACATACATCCACCCACCTAATACCCGCCCTTCACATCCTTTTCCGAAAATTTCAATTTACAGCGAGCAGCGCCACGCACACGCGATAGCGCGATCGGCAACATGCGCCGGCACACACCTTAATAATAACGGGCCGCCATAGTACCTTTGTCTCGAATTTCCCCTCTTCGCGTAGGCGGGCTCCTGCCGATGTACGCAGTACTGCGTCCTTGAACGAGTATCGAAAATTAATAAGGTCCGCCGGTGGCGTTCACCCACTGCGCGTCGTCGCATCAATAAACTGCGCGCCGCGAGCGGAGGCGTGCAACATCGGTAATTGCATTGCGCGCGCGCGCGTATCCCGAAACGCTCGTCTCCCGTAAAATACCAAGTTTTACGCCCACGCTAAAAGCCCGAGCGAGGGCGAACAAAAGGAAGAGGAGCGAGTAGAGCCTTGAGAGAGGCATCGAAAATTCTCCCTTGGCATAGTGGTATAGGTTATAGACCCGACGATGGTGGTGGTAGGCTGTGTATGCAATATTATGAGCGACAGCGGCGGCCCGGATACATCGGCACGCGACGATTTACCAAAATCGGATTAGCCTGAGTCGCGGCGTTACAAGAGCGTAATTCCGAAAGTTTCGCCCGTAGATGATGCGAACTACTCACTTACACAGAGCGAATGCAAATGTAACCGTGCTTTATTTATTTGTTTTTTACTTTCTGCTTTAAGGTATAATAGGGTTACTCTCACGCTTTCGTGGTCGTAAGTGGGACGCAATTAAACGCAGGTTTAATGAAAAAATTTTCAATTAGCGTGGACCGCGGCGAAATTTCGAAGAAATATTTCGCGGTATTTAAAATTAAAATTTTTTTCCTTACACACGCTGCGGACTACGACGGGGGTAAGTAAACATTGCGGAATGCTCGCGACGACGGAGCCGCGCGTAGAGCAGATCCATCATCTTGTTTGCGTAATTAAATCGGCTTTCATTCGGCGCTCGCGAGCGCTCGCGCGTGCGCGTGTTTAGTAACGATTCTGTTTTATCGCGAAATTAATTAAACCCGAAGTCGTTCATCAATTCCAGCTTGTAAACTTGAACGTACGTATAATTTACAGGGACGTAACGTTGCTATTATCGGTATAGAGTGTAATACCTAGTGTACGTATGTAAAAGGGGAAAATAGTTTATTTTTCTTTTATTCTTCGGTGGGAAGACCGATCAGATCACATAAAGCGAAATCAAACCGCGCTCATCGAGCGAGAAAGTTTGCCGAGAGGAGGGAAAGAGAAGAAATCAAAAGATAAAGGAAAAATAGAGAGTATCTCCGTAGAATTGTTAAGATACCGCCGACGTATATATAAGCGGTGAAGTGTCGTGCGACTGAGCGCGCGCGTGGTTACAAAGAATTCCAATAAAGCGAAACTAATATGGAATATCGGAAACGGTAACGGAGCGTAAGAAATATGATGGCGCGAGGAGCAACGAGCCGCAGAGAAAGAAAAAGTAAGAGAGGGAGAGTTGGTATGGGAGATATAGATAAACTTCTGAGAGCGGAGTCGAGTGAAGAGAGGCAAACGTGAAGTTCGCAGGACAAAGAAAAAGAACGAAGCAAGAGGTATAATTCAATTCGTGTATACTTGCAGTATTCTGTGCTCGCGGAGGACAATTATTATACGCGTTATTTCCTGAAGTCGTATTAGTTACGCGCAACTGATGCTCGGTAAACAACAGCACTGTAATACTTTACGCAGAACTCAACAACCGTAAAAAATTCTCCGGATCTACATTCCAACACGAATAAACTTCTCGCTATCAAGAGTTCGGTGCGTAATATCCGCTCTTACATTATCATTAATGTGTTCGAGCGGAGCTTACTTTTTTCTCAAAGATAAAGCTCCGCGAGTGAGCGCGTACGTGTTTTTTATAAACCCCGTAAGTATTGATCCCGAGCTAAGGAAACCTATATCATCGTAAAAAGGTGCGCAAAGAGAGAGAGAGAGAGAGAGAGAGAGAGAGAGAGAGAGAGAGAGAGAGAGAGAGAGAGAGAGAGAAAGTGACTGGGTTTCTTCTTTAAAGAGATAGACCGCTGCTATCTTCCTTGAGAAAGGGTTGGAGGGGGAGATTTTCGAAGTAGCGGCAGTTGAAACGGGCTTTAATGCTTGAGTGTATAAGGATGAAGGATGCAGCGCTAAAAATAGATAATCGAATGGTATAACCTCCGCGCACAAAGTTATATTATGCACTCACGACGGTTCCTCGCGTTGACTTGCAAAGTACACTCTCGTCGAATCAAAAATATGCAACGACTGTTTACCTGTTTACTCTCTCTCTCTCTCTCTCTCTCTCTCTCTCTCTCTCTCTCTCTCTCTCTCTCTCTCTCTCTCTCTCTCCCTCAATTTCCCGCGCCCATATTGATACAAGATGCATCCTCGACCCCGTGGCAAGCACTATTAATGACTGTCCACTCAAACTTTCTCGTCGCGGCGTTGCCGCACTATATACACGGTAAACAGCGTTCGCGGAAATGTTGCATTTCGAGCCCACGGCATCGTGAAAATTATCCGACAGTAATTTTTACCTATTGCCGAATTTTTACGGGCGAGTTTTTTCATCCACATAGCTCTGGCAAACAAACGTCAAAAAGGCGCTGCTTTTATTTTTTTCATCGCAAAAGCGTGCAGTTTTGTACGAGCGCGTATTGGAGAATAAAAATTTGCAGGATTTTTTTGTAATTGTCCTTTTGCGAACGAAAAATAAGGGTATTATATATTATGGATCACGCTGTTTGGTATACTTTTTGTGCTCGATAACAATCTATTTGTACTTTTATATGCGTGTGTATACAAAATAGCTATTGCGCAAAAAGGCGCACTTGATTTGCATTTAATGCCGGCATAAACGCAGGATCGGGGGAAATGCTATTATATGTCGGTTCTCGTACGAACGATAATATACATAAAATGCTCATGTGACAAGAAAGCTTTCGTATAGTATCGCTTTCTGCTATCGGCAACATAATAATATATACTTGCGTAGTATATAAAGAGAATTATACTTTTTCGCTGAGAAATTTATAACAACGAAACAGCAAAGTTTGCAAAAATTTTAATGGAAAAACGCCGTCTTAATATACATGTGTGATAATTCACCGCCATTAATCACGACACCCAATCTAAATAAACATTTCGCGCTGCATTCGCGCCCGCCAATAATAATTCATCTTTACAAAACTATAAGCATCCCCATCGCCGCTTCGCTCGCACACAAAAGCCGTAAAATTGCGAATGCATTTAACCATTCTCGCTTCTCCACTTGTATTTACTTGGAATATGGAAATACAGCCGCGGCCATCGTCGAGGTAAGTAACGAGCGGCTCTCTTCATATTTTTCTCCCCTCGCTGGAGGCGGCACGACAGCTTCCTCGAAAAATTTAGGTCGACAGAGAATTATCGATAAACTGTGCGCGCGCGCGCGAAAGCCAGAGAAGAATTTCAGCAACGTCTTTTAATATTTCTCGTCCTCTCGCGCTATACTGCCTCCTTCTTTCCTCACCTCCCTCGCCTTTAAAAACTAGGCGTAGGTGAAATTGGTCGGTAATCAATCAGAGCTGTCGGACAGCGTCGTCCCGTCGCCTGTCGAAGGTCGAGCGCTTGTCTTTTATTTTTCGTATACGTACGCGCTGGCGCGTGTATATATACGTATTATTGCAAACGACGTGCAATCTGCCGAAGGGGTTATATAAAGGAGAAAGCTGCGCCAGAATTCTGCAAATTCGCTCCTGTTTCTGCTGAACGATTGCATAAATTAAATTTATCCCGTCGAGTTCTTTAAATAAAAGCTTCGTACATTGAGAAGTGATTGATTTTATTTGGTGACTCAATATGCGAATGATCGGTTGCGTAAATATATATGTTCTGCGATGCTCGAGACACGCTATCTCTCCCAACGGCATGCAAACTCACCACTGGCATGTTTATTCCGATACAATAGTATCGGATTTCGCTATCTTTTTATATATAAAAAAAAAGGATAAGATAACTGCAGCCGTTGGCCTGAAATTTGAGAGCACGACAAGCCTTCCGCTGTCATTCTAGAACGGCGCTAAATTGACAGCATTTCGAAAATTGGTTTTCAAGACTACCTCACAATAGACCCGTCAAGCTAACACCCTCATAACGCGCGCGCCTTAATTTAGCTATAGTACTATAAAACATTTATTATACCCGGACTTCCGGGGGAACAGCCAATCGAACGCCGCCCCGGCCGAAATTACCAAAGTTTATACACTACTACTATTTCGCACAGCGGCATGAATCAAAAATTTTCCCGTCAGCCGAACGTCGGCTTGGCCGCTCCACTTCGTTCGAAACTTTCACTCTGAGCCCTTTCGCATCGTAAAACCGACGCGAGAGAAGACAGGCATAAAGGAGGCCCACTCTTGACGAGCTGTGAAAGCTCGAGAATTAAAACAGTGCCGTGTAAGTGCTGCAGTTGGTTGCATTGCGCTACGTGTGCGTGTGTATTACAGACTTTTTATTGGAAGAGGTGTATGCATGGGTTTTGTTATTTCGGCGGGCTAAGTATAAGCTTTCGGGGGATAAGGCTGCCCGAATTTTTTACGCTAATCGCCGTGTAGGAAAGTTTTTAAGTGCGCGTGCCCCGGGTAGGGATTTTTGGATTTAAGGCTATAGGGTTCGCTTTTTTCGATAGGACCGGGAAGTCGCAAAAAGTTCAATTTGTTCCCTTGGCAAGTAAATTTTTTGCGCGTTCTAGGTGGGTTAAGGTGTAATACTGATCTCTAAATAGGATTAACTCGAATAAAATGAGTATACCTAATAGACTTTTTTTGTCTCACCAAGCGACGTGAGCTTTTCCTTGTAATTAAATAAACTATTGCGATTCGCTGTGCAAATCAAGAATATAAATCAGTAAACAATATCTAATTAACCGAACTGAATATAGCTGCGCTATTCCTATGCCCTCGAAATTCTCCGAAACACGAACTAATTCCTCCTTTCAATATCCCCACTTATTTATCTACAATCCAAACGAACGCTCTCTCACTCCCAAGTGCCGAAAATTCAAAAGCAATCCCTTCAAATGCAATCGCTTCAAATGCAATCCCGTCAAATGCAATCCCTGCACACACACACATACCCACATCATTATAATAATCCGCATCCACCACACTTTGCCGAAATAACTCTACCAGCCACTCCTCAAAACACAAATATTCACTAATTATTACGTAGTTCAAATTTCATTCCACTGCTTCCATACACTGTTAAAAGGATTTGCATTAAATTTAATGAACATGTAAATGAAGCAAATTTCAAGTATGTAAATTAAAACCAAATTAATGAAATTACCTGAAAATAAATGTACAAATAACTGAAAATTAATACAAATCTGCATTACAATTAAGGCAAATCTGCATTACAATTAATGCAAGTTTGCATTAAAATTAATGCAGATCTGCATTACAATTAATCCACATCTGCATTACAATTAATGCAAATCAGCATTACAATTAATGCAAACCTGCATTACAATGTATGAAAAATTGATGGAAATCTGCATTGTAATTAATGAAAATCCGCATTACAATTAATGCAAGTTTGCATTAAAATTTATGCAAATTTACATTATAATTAATGCAAATCTGCATTACATTTAATGCAAATCTGCATTACAATTTATGCAAATCTGTAATGTACTGTAAATGTACTGGAAAATTTCATCGCTGCACATTAAAAAAAATCCCGTAAACTGGAATTTCAATTGAATGCATATTTGAAATTTCTAGTAAAAGACGTTATACTAATAAAATTTTACTTGAAAACATTATTTACTTTGTTGAAAAATATTTTTTTTCTTTTTATTCAACAAATTATTTTTTTATTTTGCGAAAATAAAAAATTTTTAGAAAATGTAATAGTGCTACACAGTTTGTAGTGGAAATTATTTATTTTGATTCAAATTTTATTATATATTTTGCTTACGTCACTTTTTTTAATTCCAGCAACAATGTTAATTTATGCATATAACTTTTTAATATTATAAATTTTCGCATTTTCATTAAAGAACTTGTAACTTTTAATTAATCGCATTTTTATTATCGCAGAAAAAAACTTACATAAAATTTTCGACCTAACCGGGAATCAAACCCGCAAACCTTGGGTTACTACGCACGCACGCTATCCGTTACGCTATCGCTCGCTTGAAGAAGTTTGACATTTTCATCTACATAAGGTGCATTATCCATATTAATACAATTGATATTACATTTTGACTAACTAAAATATTAATGGCTTTTAAGAATTATTTATTTAAACAATATTTTAAGTAAACGAGTTCGATTTTATGTAAACTTAATTAAATTGATGTGAAATACCGACATAATTTTTTAACGTGTACATCTTATGCAAATACTAATAGAATTACTCAAAAAAATTTAATAGTATTTACATATATGGAGCGCCTGACAATCCTGTTTTTCAAAAAAAAAAAATAAAAAATACTTAGAAATTATTTAATTAAATAAAAACCGCAATGCCGGTAAGTAGGAATCTGCATTTGTATAATTTTGATCTAGTTTTTAAACGAGCATATCTGATGGAAATGCTAATAAAATCACTCAAAAAAATTTCTGAGCATAGTATTTACATATACGGAGCGCTTGACAAAATTGTTTTTCTAGATAAACGTCTGAATATTAATTTCATTATTTAATAAATTAACTTTTCAAACATTGATTTGGCAAAACACAATTTTCACGCCCTCCGAACATACAAATACTATACTCAAAAAATTTTTTCGAGCGATTCTATTAGTACTGTCATGAGATATACTCTTTGAAAAAATTGGATCAAAATGACAAAAATGCAGATTCCTACTTATTGACATTACAATTTTTATTTAATTAAAAAATTCCAAAACATTTATTTGGAAAAACACAATTTTCACGCCTTTCGTATATGTAAATACTATACTCAGAATTTTTCTGAAGCGATTCTATTAGTACTGTCATGAGATTTTCTTAAAATAAATTTAAACTAGATGCAATAAAAAATTTCTTTTTGATACTAAAATTTAAGGCATACTTAATTGTAATTCAATGTAAATATTCATTAAAGTTAACACATTTCGTGTAAAAAGTATATAAATTTTATGTAGATGCATTAAATTTGTCTTGCTTTAACAGTAATCTCTTTATGCCCTTGCATAGTAGTATTTATGAAAATGTTTATAAAATTAAAAGAACAATAACTTAAATGTAATTCTCAGTACTGGAATAGACTTTCTTGTTATATGTCATGAAATTTCATGTAAAATTAGTTAAATTTTTAATATCATCACATTAATTTTAATGCACGTGAACTGTATTATTTATGCGGATGCCCTGGTAGAAAATAACCCAACCAAAATGGCTTAACTGCAACTGTTGGCTAATCTTTTTGGCCAACGAATAACAAAAATATTAACGAACGGTTGACCAGTGGATGGTGAACTATCGATAATTAAAAGCATCGAATGCGTGGACTAGGTCTTTGGGGTGGCCGATGATGGACTCTTATAGGTGGTGCGCTCCGTAGTTTTATGCGTTAAGATCTCAGGGTGAATCTAATACGTGGCCCAGGTGTTCGGGGTAGCCGATGACGATGTATAGGTGGTGGACTCCGTAGTTTTTTGCATCTAGGTGTCGGAATGCATTCTATATGTGGTCTAAGTAGTCTGTGTAGCCGATGACTGAGTCTAGGTGGTGCGCACCGTAGGTTTGTAGCTCTAGGTGTTGAAACTTATCGAATGCGTCGTCTAGGTGTTCTGGGTGACCGATTACGGAGTCTTGGTAGTGCGCACCGTAGGTTTTTGGCTGTAGGTGTTGGATCTCATCGAATGCGTCTTTTAGGTGTTCGGGGTAGCCGATGACGATGTCTAGGTAGTGCGCTCCGTAGTTTTTTTGCATTTAGGTGTTGGAACACATCGAATGCGTGGTCTAGGTCTTTGGGGTAGCCAATTATGGAGTCTAGGTGGTGCGCACCGTAGGTTCTTGGCTGTAGGTGTTGGATCTTATCGAATACGTGGCCCAGGTGTTCGGGGTAGCCGAAAACGATGTCTAGGTGGTGCGCTCCGTAGTTTTTTGCATCTAGGTGCTGGAACACATCGAATACGCGGTCTAGGTCTTTGGGATAGCCGATTACGGAGTCTAGGTGGTGCGCACCGTAGGTTCTTGGCTACAGGTGTTGGATCTTATCGAATACGTGGCCCAGGTGTTCGGGTAGCCGAAAACGATGTCTAGGTGGTGCGCTCCGTAGTTTTTTGCATCTAGGTGTTGGAACACATCGAATGCGTGGTCTAGGTCTTTGGAAGAGCTGATCATGCGTTTAGGTGGTGCGCTCTATAGTTTTTTGGCTCCAGGTGTTGGAACACATCGCAAACGTGGTGGACGAGGAAAACTACGGAGAGCATTACCTAGACACCGTCATCGGCTACCCCGACCACCTAGACCACGCATGGAATGCATTCCGACACGTAGACGCAAAAAACTACGGAGTACACCACCTAGACATCGTCATCGGCTACCCCGAACACCAGGGCCACGTATTCGATGAGATCCAACACCTACAGCCAAGAACCTACGGTGCGCACTACCTAGACTCCGTAATCGACTACCCCAAAGACCTAGACCACGCATTCGATGTGTTCCAACATCTAGATGTAAAAACTACGGAGCGCACCACCTAGACATCGTCATCGGCTACCCCGAACACCTAGACGACACATGGAATGAATTTCGACACCTAGATGCAAAAAACTACGGAGCGCACCATCTAGACTTCGTAATCGGTCACCCTGAACACCTAGACGACGCATTCGATGAGATCCAACATCTACAGTCAAAAACCTACGGTGCACACCACCTAGACTGCGTAATCGGCTACCCCGATCACCTAGACCACGTATGGGATGCATTCCGACACCTAGATGCAGAAAACTACGGAGCGCACCACGTAGACTTCGTAATCGGTCACCCTGACCACCTAGACGACGTATTCGATGAGTTCTAACACCTACAGCCACAAACCTACGGCGCGCACCACCTAGACTCTATCATCGGCCACCATTTTGCGAAGCTAATGAGCCATTTATTTGTATCAAGAAATCAATTTTCTTATTATAACATTTATTGGCCAACCGCAAGGCTTATTCCGTGATGAAATAAGCGGTAATTATTACCGACCATTGGTTAAATGGTTGGCCAAACCTTTGCGATTTGGTGAACGGATGGTGAACGGTTGGTTAGCATTTCTATCAGGGTGGTAAAGAAATTCCATGGATCGCTAGTCAAATGTAGTGCTCAGAACTGGAATATCCTTTTTCATTTTGTCATAAAATTTCATGTAAAGTTTATTAAATTTTTAATATCATCACATTAATTTTAATGCACGTGAACTATATTATTTATGCGAATGTGAATGAAATTCAATGGATCGTTACTCAAATTTAATGCTCAGTACTGGAAAAGCCTTTTTCATTTTATGTCATGAAATTTCATGTGAAGTTTATTAAATTTGTTTCATATTCACATTAATTTTAATGCACGTGAACCGCATGATTTGTGTTTATGTACATGAAGTTTAAAGCATGGTACTTTAAATTTAATGAACATTAGTTGATTTAATTATTTGTATAATGTAATGAAATATTATGAAATGTAATTAAATTTCGTTATCTTCAACATTAATTTTAATGCACGTGAACTGTAATTTTTATCATCATGTTCATTAAACTTTGTGCATAAGACATTAATTTTAATTTACACTCGTAATTTTCATGCAATACAGATATTTCATGTACTCGTACAATAATTTCTATGTACAGGTACAATAATTTTAATGTACTTTCATTAATATTGTATGGATTTACATTAATTTTATGGTAGATGTGCATAAAATGATATTTAAGTTACAAATTCATGAAAATTAATGCACGAGTGTACATTAAAGGTGCATTAAATTTAATGATATTTTTAACAGTGTAGATGGATACAATACAGTATTAGTAGATTTTGTTTTTTCCTCATTCGCACCAGTGAGCGATTCACTTATCATATATTTAGAGAGTTATATACTGCGCGTATACACAGTGCGGGATGCTTTTGAGATTCCAAAATTGATCCTTGTGCAAACATACTGCGGTATTGGCTAAAACAAGCTGCTAAAAGCGATGCCAGCGGAATATTCGCTGGAGGCGGAGAGGGAGAGGGGGGGGGGGGGAGGTAATATCTGGTTATCGCGACGCGGCTCGCCTTTCTGCGTACAGTAAGGTGGAGGTCGCCGTGGCGGTTGGTTGGTTGGTCGGAGAGAGCGAGGAGGTCACTTAATTACGCGCGGGATTCCACATGTGGTCTCGTGTGTGTACGAATTGCCCGAGAAATATCGATGGCGAAGGTATGCGTTGGCTGGGATGTGGGTTTAATGTAATATGCCGTGATTAGAGATTTTTTAAAGTTTAGTTTGGTATATTGAGCAATGAATTTACTTTATTGTACGTATTTCCATTTTTAAAAAACGATGGCCGGATGTTGTGAAGCATTTAAAGATTGATTTGATTGGTCTGCATGAAATAGGCGCATTGATCCGCTAGATTTGAATTTTGAAACTCAAGTATTTAGAACTATACTAAAAATAATTAAAATAGAATAAAAATATTTGATTTTTTGCTAAAAAATGTATCCTAATTATCTTATCATTTAAACTAATTAAATGAAGAGGCTGGAAACTAAACCAGTGAAACGTTATCGAGATGAAGATGTGTTAAGTTTTTTATTATTTGGATTGACTCTTTTATCTTTGAAAATTCGTTCTAATCGTTACAAAATGAAGAGTACATTTATTACTAATTAAACTAATTAAAACTAAATCATAGTGAAAAATCGCGGTTATGTTAAAGACGGCATGCGATATTTTAGTTAAATTGTGTCTGCTCGCAGTGTGAATACTTGAGAGCTACCTTAAAAATTCTAGGTATTATTCAGAGATTGGAATAAAAATGCGAGTATTCGTGTCGATACGACAGAATGAAGAAACGGCAACGCCCTCGTTACACCTTTAACCCATTAAGTCCCAAGCGGACATTTCTGAGTCGATTGGTTTTTGGCTTAGAAAACATGTAAAATTAACGGAAATCAATAAGGTTATGATGGTTTCCTATGTAAAAAGACCTGCTCTTTCCAAATCCGGCATCAGAATCTTCAAGTTTTCCATCAGAAATTCAATATGGCCGCTCAAATTTGACAAAAATTTTGATTTTTCAAAAATCAACTCTGGGGATATTTTTCAGTTTTTCTTCAATGAATTGATCCAAAACAATTTTATTTTGAAATAACTGACGTTAGAAATCCATCAAAAATATATTTTTATATGATAAAATCTGATGGGAAAATTAAATATAGTAATTTCAAATCCTTTTGAAATGAGTGAATATACGTATCTTTATGAAAAAATTAATTTTTAGTCGCAATTTTGAAACAATTATTTATAAAGAGTAAAATCTGATAGAAACTTTGAATTCAGCGATCCTAATAACCTGTGAAATAAATATCTACACGTAAATTTTATGAAAAAATCAATTTTCGTACGATTTTAGTCGCCATTTTGAATTTGCCATTTTGAAAAAGTAAAATCTGATAGTGAATTTGAATTCAGCGACCTCGAAAACCTATAAAATGAGTACTCAAACATGGTTTTATCTATTTATTACATATATGTTTGATTTTTGTTACTATATCCGCCATATTGGGTCAGCCATTTTGAATATTGTGAAAATTTATATGCAACTTTGTTATAATAACGTTTTGGTAACTAATATATCGATAACAAATTGTTTTTGACCAATTCATTGAAGTAAAACTGAAAAATATCCCCAGAGTCGATTTTTGAAAAATCAAAATTTTTGTCAAATTTGAGCGGCGATATTGAATTTCTGATGGAAAATTTGAAAATTCTGACGCCGGATTCAGAAAGAGCAGGTCTTTTTACATAGGAAACCATCATAACCTTATTGATTTCCGTTAATTTTACATGTTTTCTAAGCCAAAAACCAATCAACTCAGAAAGTCCGCTTGGGATTTAATGGATTAACAAAAATCAATTTAGATACCTTCCTAAACTAATTTTATTACACAAATAAAGTCTCGGGCTTTCTTCCATCTACACTCTAAAAACATTCCTGACCAGTATTCCTCCCCACACTCCGTTGACAATTTCCCCCTCTCACGTTCCGTCTCGGCACGAGGCAATTGCAGGCCGCCTGTCTATACCAACCCGCCTGCCCATGCGCTCATGATTTAAATCCCCCAGTGGCGATACGCGGCTCGGCTTCGATCGCTCGCGCGCGTCTATACGTTACGCTATAGGGGAAGGCGGGGCATGACGTGTCAGGTAGGTAAGTTTGGCACCCTCATATTTTTAATATTAATGAATGCAAAAAATGTAATTTTTACGTAAACCTAATTAGATATGCTTTTAGAATTTTCCTCTATACTTTTGAGATTATAGATAATGTTTAACATTTAATTTAATAAGATTGAAAATCGGTGCTTAGAAACAAGGTTGACTTCATTTTTAAGTCGCTTGGAGCAACGAGAAAATGATTTTTTTTCTAAATGAGACCAAACCTATTTGATAGTTTCAACTTTTATCTTTCAAGCCCTGTTTTTGTTATTTTCAGAAAATCTTTATAAATAATATAATTAAAAAATGAAAATGGTATTAAAATGGGGCATGACGTGGCACCCTGGCGGGGCACGCGTGGCACACTCGGGCGTACCAGTGCGCCGCGGCGGCCGCCGAGCGAAGTGATGTAACCCTACAAACCAAAAACGGAGCAAGATGGGTTAACAACTACGCAGTGCAATAATTTAGTTTTAAGTAGCTTTTAGTTTCAATTATTACATTAATAAGTAAATAACGATTATTTCGACTGCGTATTAAGTTATATTTAGAGTAGAAAAAAGCCACTTGAAGACTTAAACACAAATCAGCTTGATTTATCCATTGTTAATAATAATTCAGCTTCCGTAAATAATGAAAATTACTTTAGAGAAGTAATACCTGAAGAGTCAATTGTAGATACTCAAACTGCCTTTTTCAATGGTCAGATAGTTCAAATATGCTACATAGATGAAAATGATGCGAAATCTTTAAATTTAAACTTATTGTAATAATAATGATAATTTGTTAATCACACAAAAGTATTATGTTGTGATCATATTTTATAAGAAGGAATTTATAATATAAAATTATTTATTAAAATGTAATAATTTATTTTAAAATAAAAATTGTTATGTTCCTTAATAAAAATTAAATTTTAAATTTTCAATAGACTGATTAATTATTTGATTTTTGAAAATTGTATTATGGCATAATTATTAAAGTATTAATTACTGGACAAAAGAATTGAAAAATACCTATAGTAAAATATTAAATTTAACCGTGACATACGTGCCCCGTCGGGTGCCACAATCCACCCGCCGGTGGGGCACGTAGAGCATTTTTTTCAGAATTTCTTTTCTGTATTTTATCAATAATTAAAAGAAAATGAAAAAAAAGTTAATAGTTTATTTTATTTTATTTTTTTCTGATCTAATTATTCCGTTTTTGTACATTTTGAAATAATACACGGTTTAGTTATTATTTTTAATCAAAGTTAGGGTGTCACACGTGCCCCGCCCTCCCCTATATACGAACGCGGCAGTAAGTGAAACCCGACTGTTGCGTTATATAAGCCCGCGCGCGTCGCGAGATTGATCGGCAAGTGACGTTTATCGTCTTTGAATTTCATTCGCGAAAACCTATATAGTTGTTGATTTAAAAAGATATTTTCGTGTTAATCCACTCTTGGTATTCAAATTCATGTATGATGACCTTCCAAAAAAAGACTACCCTAGATCAGCCAGCCAGCCAGTGCAGCCCTCTTAGCATCCACCACGTAAGCTCGCGATATTTCAGCGCGCCGGCGCCACTATATGCGCTCCCGCGCATTGAAGCCCCGCCATGCACGAAGCGACGTCACCGGCACGCGGCTCGCTCGTATGCAAAATCATTTGGCCATCGATCCCCTCCGCGTCCCACGTTCCGAGGAATTAGTATAATATCCTCCGGGTCTATACTTTCGCACCCGCGCGCGCGTGCTCGCGCGAGAATTACCATAATCGTCGGTAATAGCAGAGAAGGAGAGAGAGAGAGAGAGAGAGAGAGGGCGAAAGAGACGCTGGCCTTGCAGCTCGATCTTGAACTTTCGCTCCTTACTATTATACGCCGCCTCGGCGCATCGATCAATTTTCACAGAGTATGTGTGCGTCTCTTGAGAGATCAGGGAGAATCGTCGATCTATCCATCTCGACGTAACTTCGCGACGTTTTAACCTATAAGTTAAACACATATATGTGTGGGTACGCGTGTGTGAGAGAGAGCGAGAAGAGTTGGGTTGAGAATTCCGCCGACGTTCGCAGTCTTTTTGCGCGGCCGTTAGCGTTTTCACTTCGTTATGTGCTCGAAGGTGAGGGTTTCGAGAGGCATACGCGCTGGAGAGGGGGATAAATAATCTCGTTATTGATGGAGTCACGCGAAAAATACATTTTAATCAAGGCCTGGCCGTCGTCTATTTTCGATGTATATTCAAATTGCCCGAGAGAGAGAGAGAGAGAGAGAGAGAGACTGTGTTTTTTTTTCTTCATAACACTGAATCGTGTCGGGGCTGCTTTTTAAAGATCTTTCTTTGTTAGGTGGAATTAATTGTTACGTTTATGATGTGTGTTCTGGATACTTTTTTGTGGGATGAATGAATGAAACGCGTAATTAATTGCAACGTCACACGCAGAAGAGGAAGTAAAACGAGGATTGACGGTATTGTATGCGTTTAAACTTACGTGACATACATAGAGTGGTGGAAAATAAGCGTTTGAGCAGCTCACCTGAAACAGAAAAAAGTTATTATTTAATTACGTGCGAATGTGCATGGAACAAGAACAGCATTACCGCTATCAATCCAACCTTTATTATACTTTGTATCACACAAAGAGAGAAAAATTTTCAAGGTCCCCTCTGCTGAAAAAAACCATCCCCGAACTTCTGCCAGGGACAATAAAAAAAAGTAAAAAAAATTTTCACGGACCTTCAGCCAACGCTGCACGTATTTTTCCCCCTCTAATGAGCATCAACTCCCGAATTTACGCCTAACAATCCCATTCCCAGTGACAAAAAGACACACACTCGCATACGAAAAACTCGCAACTTTCGCTCTCCCCGCGTCATTTTATTTAAATTAAAAAAGAAACTCATGGCCCTGAATCTCCATTGTTTGATCATTTACGCGACGAGAGATTTATATCGTCACGGCTGAGCGCGCTATTTGCGAGATAACCCGCATCTCACTGCGTTACTATATAGCTGCGAGACGTCCTCGGTGGTGACATTTTTTTTCTAGCTCGTTTGGTCGAATGCATAAAGCCGCCGCCGCGCCGCGCAACAGGCGCACATTATTATAATATCGCGTCCTCTCGTCCTCGTCAAATACTAGAGGAGAGCAGCTGCCAAATTCGCTCGACTTGCTGCTACCGTTCTCCCTCTTAAATTGCAAAACCTTTCCGGTCGACTTTCTCTTCGGGCTCGCCTTTACTCCACCGACATCAATTACGCTGGCGAGGTCCGATTGAAAATCTGCTGCGCGAGTATGTGTGTGTAGAGGAGTATTTCTCTCCCTCTTAATACTAGCCTCGCCACTCTTCGTCGTCGGCGACGACTCGCACTTTAACGCCTCGCGCGCGCAGCCGAGTGAATAGCTCGAGGGACATCCAATTTCCGGAAAATGCCGCCTGTGTGTGTGTGTGTGTGTGTGTGTGTGTGTGTGTGTGTGTGTGTGTATGTATACATATATATATATATATTTTGCACGGTCAGTTTCTCTTTCTCTCGCTCGACTGGCCGCCGACTCGTGCAATGTTGCGAAAACATTTTTTCATTCATCTCCGGGCTACACACCATTTATATAAAATCGTCTTGTGATATTACTTTTTCTTCTCTGTGTGTGTGTGTGTGTGTGTGCGTGTGTGTGCGTACGTGTGTGTGTGCGTACGTGTGTGTGTGTGTGTGTGTGTGTATGTGAAGACACGGAGACGATGCAATTTTTTGTCGGTGATAGACACGCCAGGGGTGTAGGATCGATAAGGCGGAGATGAGAACGTCTAAATGGCTCGCTTGCGAGTTCCTTTTCTCATGCGTACATATCTACGATGTTTACGGAATGGGATGGCGCAGTGCACGATATAAGTCAGGAACGGCGAGATCATTCTTCTGCTAAATTCTATTCTCTCCCCCCCCCCTCTCTCTCTCCATTCGCGTGCTTAATCTGGTAATTTAAAGGAGCGCGACTCTACTCGACAGAATTATGCTGTGAGTGTGTGTACCTATATCCGTAATAACGGCAGTATCGATTTCGCGTTATGACGTTACAAACTCCCTCTCTTATATATATATAGCAAAATCGCACGGCGCGAGGTTATACAAGTGTCAATATATTTTTCGCTTTTGCCATTGGCAGTGGTCCTTCATAAATCGTCCGATTATATTTTCTCTCCGCGCGCGCTTTTCGGCAGTTGCCAGTTAGCGCGCGCGGATTGCGCGCAGTTAGTTTTCGCTCTTGCCGATATCCTCTCTGTTTTTCGTCTGCGCGTTGAAACCGCAAATATCGAACGTCTCGCTCGATTTACAACTCTGTGTAGGTGTGTAAGGGGGAAAGGGGGTATAAATTTTTTTCTTCTTTTTTCGTTTAAATAAGCGAATATTTTGATTTTTTCATCGTCGACGAGGCGCGAAACGGCCTTCGTTATTCATGCGGCGCAGCCTCGAACTCAAGTTTTCCTCTGCGCCAGGCGTTCGCCTCGCTAGACGAATATATGCAAGTTTAAAATGTGCCCGCTCTCCCACGTGCGCGCGTATACGACAGAGGCCGAAAACTCGTAACTTATGGAAATTGAATACGTTTGCAATTTCGGAATAAATTTGTTTTGTATTAATTAGTTTTTCGGGGGGGACGGAAGAGTAGAAGAGGAAAGGCAATTATTTTAAATTGTATTTCCTGCTACGTGGGAGCGAGAGAGAAAGAGAGAGATAACGTTTTAATACCATTTAAATTGTTTTATAAAGTCATTAAGGGAATATTAATAATGGCTGCGTAGTAGGCTTTTTTCGCCGTGCAATAAAATTTAAAAACGATTTTCAAATATATATATATATGTATATATGCGGGCATCGTAATTTACGACATTACCATAGTTACCGTCGGCACGCATAATTTTACTTTATTAATAAAATTTTAATTCGAGCGTATAGAGTGCAAAGCACGCGTACAAGGACGTAAACAATCCTCATTATATTCAGACGTCGCTTTCCACTGTTCCCTGTAATTCGAACAAATTCGATACCCTGGAAAACCCAAAATTACACGGGACGCGCAAAAGTACGTCATTAGAATTGTATTTCACGTAAATACACGCGCGCACACACACACACACACACACACACATACATACACACACATACACACACACACACACACGTGGAGAGTCGTCACTGGTTCTCGACACGTGGCTTACCTGCCCTTTCTCGCACCATCACCAACATCAGCTAATAAAAACACGCCCTGGTATCGGTTGACCAGCTTGCATTTTCAGATGGAAGAGGATGTATAAATACACGCGTGCAGTGTAGAGATCGATGATGATTGAACGCTTATAGCTGATGCGCATTTCAGCATATGTATAGTTTTGTCAACGTGGTACATCGTATGATATGCGCTTTCTCTCTCTTTCTCCCTCTCTCTCTCTCCCTCTCTCCCTCTCTCTCTCTCTCTCTCTCTCTCAGTGTGTATATATTATGTAGGATCGTTTGATAGCGGTGTTAATGTCACGACGATCATATCGGTTTGCTCTTTGAGCAGCCTAATGTGGCCCTCCGCGCTGATAGATATGTCGCTCTAGAAATTTATTCGGCGATGGAGAGAGAGAGAGAGAGAGAGAGAGAGAGAGAGAGAGAGAGAGAGAGAGAGAGAGAGACCTATTTTGAAACTGGAATGATAATGGCGCCGAGCGCGAAATCGAACTGTTGAATTATACCGCGTTTATTGCGAATATTTCACTGATGACGGGACAGGCTGACTGTCGTAAAATGATATGGATAATGGGGTTATTATTACGATAGGGCGAAAAATTCTCGTGTGAATTTAGGGCAGTGCGGTTAATGTACTGTAAAGTACATGGTTCAGTTGGCGATGGGTAGCGGTTTACCTTCACTATATTTGTTAATGATTTCTAGGATTTGGTTCGCTGTCGTGTTGTAATATTATGAATAGATTCATACTGATAGGTGATAAAGATAAAGAGAAATGTGCATGGCATTCAAAAATTATTCTAATCAGAGTTATAATATATGTGACGAAATTGTCGATCGGCACGTACTTCGAATCATATATTCCTGAACAAAAACAAAATAATTCTTTCAATTGCGCAAATGCACTGAACCTCTCATTTCTCCACAACGTAAACACTAACATTATGTACGCGCGCGCACACACACACACACACACACACACACACACACACACACACACACATGCCGGTCTAATCAATTAGAATGAAATATTCAACTATTTGTCTTTTCAATTACAAGTTCCGCTCACCTGTACACACATATACGCGTATGCGCACGTGAACTCGCTCTTTCGCGATTCCGATTTCTCATGTTAATTTAATTTAATGCTTAGTGCGCAGTTTACATGACTTTCGTAAGTGATACCGCTGCGCTGCCGCTGCTGTCGTCGTGTTAACCCGCGCGCGCGGAATATCATTGAAACTGGAGATGTGCACAAGTATAGCGAAACGCGAAATCATGAATATATTTGCTTTGTCGCGCGCTCTTCGTTCATTAAAAACAAGCGGAATTTCCATCGCGCGCCATGAAACGCATATGTGTATGTCTGTGCGGTACACACAAGCGGATTGCTTAACGATTCGAGCGTTACGATAAATACAGGCTTTCAAGACCTAATTAATCTTTGCGTCCCTTATGGAACTCGTGCATGCACACAGTAGAGCGAGACCATTTACGCGCGCGGTGTGTATGTATAATATATATATAGTTATTATCTTGAGCGGGGTATCTAAATAACACGCTAGCGCGGTTGATGCATTACCAGATATGCGCATAAATTTTAATCTAATAATCGTATCAATTGCGCGCATAAAAGCCACGTGCTGTGGACGAGAATAAAAACAAACGGTAAAATCGCATTATAGAAGAATGAGCCACTCGACGGCGATGCGCGAAAATACCATCTCGTCTCTCAAAAGGAATAACTCGACAGACGAGTGGCGTAAAAAGTCCTTTGCAGCCTGCAACTATAACTATGCGACGAAGTAGACTAATTGGCGCGAAAACGCAACTTTCAGCTTGTTAGACATCGAACAAACTGACTTCACCTGTTGGATTAGATTCTTTCGAGTGATTGCATGTGCCAAAAAGGCAAATTCGTCCGTAACGAGAATTCATACAAGGGAGTTTTCGACGTTGGAAGTATAGTCCCTGCAGCTAACTCAGCTTCGACGGGAATTAAAATGACCGCGAGAGCTTGGGAGATTTGTGGGAGTCAGAGTTTTTGAGAAGGGGGCGAGCACAGAAGTGCGTAATATAAAACGTTGTAATTAATAATACGAATTGCGGTACTTTCAGGGGATGTTCCCGGGGGTTGTACGTATATAAGTGTGCACCTAAAACGGATAAAGCCGAGAAAAATGGACCGCGGAGATCTATCGCGCGCGCGCGCGCGCGGGAGGTCGAGGAATTACATGGGGGAGGGGAGCAGAGCGTATATAGCGTATAATATATAAGTACCTTGCTCTACGAGAATATATTTAGAAAAAATTAGCTTCGCCGGACATAATTTATCGCTGCTTCGCTTTACCTCTCGTAATATTTTCTTTATTGCGTTTTTAAAATATATCAAAAATTTCTTTTTGCCAAATGTTTATAGCGACGTTTTGTCGTATCATCGTAGCGTCGAAGATTAAAAGCTAAATAACAATTATTGGTGTATACATAAAAAATTGTACAAGCGCTTTTAAAAACGCAGTCGTTAAAAGTCATTCACCGCGCGCCTATAAATACCAAAATAAAAGGCAAAAATCGTCAAGCGGCAGTAAAAGATTTGACTTTTAATACGCATCCGTATAAAAACAAACGATCGCGGTAAAAAAAAAACGAGTTAGGAGCTCTAAAAAAAAAAACTCCACCAAAGAGCGTACGGAGCAAAGTCCTATATTGCCCCTGTCAGTAAAATAATCCATCACGCGTCATATAACGCGAGTCACCCGCAGGATCTGCATTGTTCTTGCCCCACGCGCGCATGCACGCACACACACAACAACGGGCATCGCGATAACTTTACGATTCCCTTTTTTCGGATGCTGCAGCGCACTGCGAAAGAGAACGCGCGACGCAAAAAATGATAATAGCCATTCCGCGGTATATAAATCGCTGTAGAACAGAGAGAGAGAGAGAGAGACGCCGTAAACTTTTATCGCTGCGAGGGTGGATATATACTGGCTGCACGGTAGCACCTACACACACACGCACATCGGATAATGGAAAAATAAAATTTCCGTCCGATATCCATTATTGACTTATCCGCGAGTGGTTCTCGCTCCACGAAAGAGAAAGAGAGGGGGGAGACAGATCAACCCTTCCGAATACTAAAATAAACCTATACGCAGAGAGTATACCAATACGTAAGAAGATTTCTCGACCCGTCGAATAAACAATTTTTCCTTTTCGCACTCGCGCGAGCGCGCACAAAAGCCAGCGTCTTTCATGGAAATGGGGCGTATATAGGTAATGGGGCGCGTGACCAGCCCGCGATCATAACCCTTTTATAGTAGCCGAAGTGGCCGCGTCGCGCGAAATTGCATTTTTACTTCCGGGAAGATTCGATATTCAGGTCGCGCCGTAGAGGGAGATGCACTTTCGATGGGGCACAGCGCGGCGAGCTCTCGCTTGTCCCCGAAATTTAATTCCACGCAGAGACGCGCGACGACAAGGCGCGGCAGAAAAATTCACTTTGCCACACACGCGCGCATTTTCATTCGTTGGCTCTGGTGTAAGTACGTGTGTTTATTTTCACTTTGAAGCGACGTGTTAGCACCACGTCGCCAGCGCGAAGCTATATGTATAAAGAAAACACTCCGTTATTACACGTCAGTTAAATTGAAAAGAAATTTCCTTTCGGTTATTACGTTCTTCAACGGTGCGCGTGCGTGCGTAAATTTGTTTACTATCTATATAGAGAACTTTTTTATTTAATTCCAAGTTCGAAGCGGATGTCGCGGTGGAAACAGGTCGTGGGTTATTTTGTGTTATGCACACGCGTATGTATCTATGTATAATATACATACACACGCCCGGGCTCGAGTCCCTTTGATAAAATTCAATTTGAATTTCATGATCAGAAATTAGCGTGAAATTAAAAGAGCCATTTAGGACACCGCGTGTTTTATACGTGCCACTGCCGGTGCGCATTTTAATTTTCAGAATTCACCCTCGGTAATGAAAAGAAAAACTCTTTTTGCACTCCGCCCTCGTATTGTTCTCCCTCTCCTCCGACAAATATACTATATATATATGTGTATGTGTGTGTATGTGCTAGCGGGGTACCCGCTACACACACATGCGCAAAGTGATTAAATTGTAAATTCTTTTTTATATTTTTCACCCCAGAGGTAAATAGAAACATGCGTTTGCATAATTTTGAGCAAAATTTAAGCTTCCTTCGAACTTTTGACAGCCTTATTGGATCCGCCATTTTGAATTTCGAAAGTCCAATAGCAAATTTTTGATCAGCGTCCCCGAAAACTCCTGTATACCAATTTTCAGCCAACTCTAAGCACTTTTCCAACTTTCAATCGCCATATTAGATCCGTCATTTTGAATTTCGAAAGTCTAATAGAAAAACTAGATCAGCGACCTCGAAAACCCTTGTATACCAATTTTAAACAAAATCTAAGCTTTTTTTGAATTTTTTACCGTCATTTTGAATTTCGAAAGTCCAATATCAAAATTTTGATCAGCGTCCTTGAAAACCCCTGTATACCAATTTTCAGCCAACTGTAAGTACTTTTCGAATTTTCAATCGCCATATTGGATCCGCCATTTTGAATTTCAAAAGTCTGATAACAAAGTCGTAATCAGCGACTTCAGAAACCCCTTTATTCCATTTTGAGAAATACCTAACCTTTTTTCGAATTTTTATCACCATCGATATCAGAATTACATAATAAAATTTCTACAATTCATCTTTAATTAAATATACAATATAATATTATAAGGAGGGGTAGGAGGAGGGGGTGGAGAGAGATGGAGGGGGGAGGAGGGGTTTTGAGGAGCAAATGTAATACTAAAAACACCTATTTCTAATTATATTTTAACCTAATTATTTTGAGGAGGGGCTGAGGTGGAGCTGTGAGGGGGGCGAGGAGGAGGGGGGGGGGAGGGTCTGACTCGCATGCAAGCCTCTTACAACTATATAATATAGGAAGATACTAGGGGGGTACCCCCGTACTCGCTCCGTTCGTCAACTCCAACTTGAATTTTGAAAATACATCAAATGTAATCTAGAATATAATGTTAAATTTACTGTAGATTTCTATTTATTCAATGAAATATCACTTTTCAATTGAACATGTACTTTAATACAGAGTCTATAATACCTAAAAAAGAATATATTACGCATCTTCGGAAAGAAAAATGCGCCTATTTTGCTCCCGTGGTCTGTATACTATTTTTCAAAATACCCGGGCCGAAAATTATTCCAGTTATGAAATGGGGCCACAAAATATAATTGAAGAAACAATTAAATTTTCTATATGTTATGGTCTCTTTTTAAAGTTTTAAAATTAACTCAAAATATTCGTTCGGAAGATAAACAATTTGCTTCACTATTGTTAGAATTAGGTGAAGGAAGAATTAATCCATTTATTATTCCAAATAAATGGAAAACGAATAATGTTGGCAAAAAAATTTATAGTAACATTAATATTAAAACTTCAACAGATCGTGTAATCTTAACTGCTCATAATAAAGATACTAAAATTATTAATAATAAAGCTTTAGAATTATTGAATGAAAATATATATACGTACTATAGCTTAGATTATGCAACTCATAAAGGAGTTGATCAAACAGATGAAAATATTCATTTAAATTATCCAGTTGAAATGCTTAACAATATTAGAGAAGGTCTTCCACCTCATGAATTAAAATTGAAAGTAAATGCTATTGTTATGTTAATTAGGAATATAAATATTACAAAAGGAATGTGTAATGGTACACGTCTAAAAATAACTGGATTATGTGCTCATAACATTAAGGCAGAAATAATTAGAGGCAAAAGAATTGGTGAAGAGGTTTTTATTCCACGAATAACACTAAATACTGCAGATTCATCTTCATTTCCTTTTATTCTTTATAGAAAACAATTTCCAATTGTATTAGCTTTTGCTATGATAATAAATAAATCTCAGGGACAGTTTCGATTTTATTGAAATTTTCATTAGACGACCATTATTTTCACATGGCCAATTATATGTTGCATTATCTCGGTGTAAAAATCCAAATAAAATATTTATTGAAATCGTTTCAAACGATTCTTCAATAATTGAGAATGTTGTTTGGAATAATATTTTTAAATTCTGAGTTTGGTTAAAATTTTGAAAAGTTTATAATAGTCACAAATTGATCTATTTATTAAATAAATTTAAGTGGTTAATTATTTGATTAAAATTAGAAAATTTGCCCAATGTATAATAAAAATAAAACAATCATTTTAATTATAACATTATTTTTTTTTGTAAAAATATAAGACATGTTATATATTTAGGCATGGTGTGGTTTGTGCACATAAGAATTATGCACATATTTATTGTGCACACTTTAGCATTGGAGTATACACATAGATATAGATATACACCAATGCTAAAGTGTGCACAATAAATATGTGCATAATTCTTATGTGCACAAACCACACCATGCCTATATTTACATAAATGTAATACAATAATATTAATTTGATTATTTTATTAGATTTAATAAAAAATAATTCATAATATACATATATAGTATAAATGAATTTATTTTTTATTAAATGTAATTACGAAGATGTAAATTATAATGTAATTTTTGACTTATTTATTTTAGAAAAATTATGGAATAAAATGATAGATAATTTAAAATAAGACAAAAATCACATAATAATTTACATCTTCAGTGGAGGAGGAAGGAAGGGCTAGATGGAGTTAAGAGGAGGATTATGGTGGGACGACTCCCATAGTTTTAAGGCTCTTGGCGATGAGTTCCATAGTTTTATTTAGGTTTATTGTATGACAAATTATTGTTGATAATTTTATTTGATTATAGCATTTCCTAAAACCACAATTAATTATCATTATTTTTCATGTATAATACCTATGTAAAATAAAATTAAAAACAACGCGCCTACAACAGTACCTCAATGGTGGTAAGGAAAACTGTCGTTATTGCCCTCATAATATACCCGATAATATTATAATGAGCGTAGTAAGTGGTCAACAATACGGGGGCGCAAAATAATTGATCAAACTCTAAGAGATGGTCCGTCTTTCGTTCGGTGTATGTTATAATGATATTCCATTTGGTGATCATATTAGGAGGTGATTGTCGGCAAATTCTTTCACTTATGAAATGTGATCAGAAAAACAGTATAATTGAAGAAAGTAAAATAAAATTAAAAACATAACGCGCCTACAACAATACCTCAATGGCGACTGCTTTCACGGTAGAGGGGATGGTGGAGGGGACGGTGGAGGGGAAGGTGGAGGGGATGGTGGATGGGTGGAGGGGAAGGTGGAGGGGACGGTGGAGGGGTGGAGGGGTGGAGGAGATGGTGGAGGGGCTGAGATTGGAAAATAACGTGATTTTTTAACGAATTTAACGTTAAAAGTGGAGGGAACGGCGGAGGAGGTGGAAGGAACGGTGAAGGGGAGTGGAGAGGACGGTGGAAGGGAGTGGAAGGGACGATAGAGGGGTTGGAGGGGACGGTGGAAGGACTACGTTCAAATATAACGGTAACGCCTATATATAATATAGGAAGATATATATGCACACACACACACAAACACACACACACCGCAGCCAACGGCTAGATAAAGATCGAAGTGAAAAAGGTCGCGCCAAAGTTAATTCGTGCGGAAAAAGCTTTGTGCGGCAAAATTCCGAGTCCCCCTCCCCGTCGAAGGTCGATCGCCGTGCGCCGTAATCTATTTAATTTAATTTTTGCCGGCCAGTGAGACACTTAGCGGCGCTCGGATCAATATATGGGCATATTAAGCCCTCAGGGATGTCTTTATGCTCGGGATAAAATTTTTTATCTCGGGTGTACAGTGGTAGTCGGTTATTAGCAGCCGAGAAGTTGAAGAAGTTCGTGTTTATTTTATCCTGAGGTGGAATCAATTTCTCGGAACGCGGTGTATTTCGAGGATGAAGAATAGTCGGAGGATTATTTTCTAGTGCCGAGATTGATATCGGTGTAAAAAGACTATTTTTACGCGTTGATTAAGCACTTGGTGGTCACGGTGTCAATTAAAATCCGAGAGCCCAGCGAGCGGTTATTAATTACAGTTTCTCGCGATGTCGGCTTACCTGGTATAGCTTTAATATTTATACTCGCGTATAACGTCAATGAAGAATGGCACTTATAACGCGTTCGCGTCATTTCTCGTGCACCATCGATAAAGAAAAGAATCATTTATAATGGGGCCCAGACAAGCGTTTACGCTTAGTCGGTTATTAAAACTACCTCGGCCACACCTGAACGGAGAGTTTCGCGCCACGGTGCAAGATACACTAACTCGATTGCACTATGCGCGTGTACTCGACTTGACGAAATTCAGGAGTACTTCACTTTTAATCTCGCGTGACCCGTGTGCTTGAATGTATAATATAAAATGAGCTTCTCTCTCTCTCATAATGTGGAGCGTTGGCGTGTCTGATTGTGAGGGCTATAAAATACACCTACTTTAAAATTTCCAAGCACCGTACGTTTGAACGCAGCCTGAAAATTCCGCTTTAAACTCCATTAAAGCCCGGGGTTGAAGTTTTCTTTAAAATGGTACGTGCGATTTGCGACTGTACAATTAATTTTATAGTCCGTTTTACACCTATTGAAATTAAATCTAACTATTATTGAGTTTAATTAATTATTTAATATTGATATAATTTTAGAATTTCCATTATAACCCAGGTAGAAATTGAAATCACTTTTTTTGAACCTCGGGGCGCAAAATTCCACTTTTGATGCCTGTTTAGCGGGCGCAGCAGTGTGTATTTTGCGTCCTATGACACAAAATACAGTATTTACAATATAAAAACGTACTGTTTATGTTTCAGTAATATAGAATGTTAATTTAAAAATTATATAGTATATAAAAAATTTTCAATATATAAAAAATTATTTAGTATAAACTATTTGATGCATAAAACTAATTAAATGATATTATAATAAAGCTTAAAGTTTTTGAATACACGATAAAATTGAGAAACTCGTGTGAAAAAGGTTATACGCATGTTTACAAACTGGACCGTTGACAATAACACGCATATACACACAAAGGTTGTACCTCTTTGATTTTTCGGTCATCCAAAACGATATGGTATAACGTAATAATAAACATGTTATTTTTTTTTTAGTTAATATAAAAGCCTTGAAAATTGTATAAAATCTTTCAATTTCTCGGGCACCCATTTCAAAGTATATGTAGCGCGGTCGACCCTCAGGCTTTTTCTACATTGGACAGATACTTGCCTGCGGAGCGCTCCCGCGCTCCTTGATTACAAAGAATTTTATTTACCTGCTAATATTAACATATGTTTATTGATATACTTTTTAAAAATTTTGCTCATATAAAATTTTCATAATTTTTGCTTATATTTATAATTTTTGCACCCCCACAAGGGCCTGCGGCCCTGGACTCGCTCTTCTGCCCCTCCACACCATCCTCTTAATCTACATATTCTTTGGTTGGTTCTTGTCGTTATAACATTTTTTATCATACCCCGGCCGAAAGTTCGCCAAAACATGCACATTTTGCGGCCGGGAATTGCATATTACAGTCACGTATTTTCAGTATATATATGACGTGACTATAACCTGCAATTTCCCGGTCGCAAAACGTGCATGTTTTGGTGAACTTTCGAGCCAGGGTATGAGTAGAAGTATGTAGTAGAAGGTGATTAATGCCCTCGTCTTTATTGTTGCCCTCGCTTTGCTCGGGCGAAAAACTCGACTCGGGCGTCAATCACCCACTTTGCGCCCTTGTTTCGTAATGTACTAATTAGGTAGTGAATGGCTAGTTTGAACCTAGATGGCAAAAACATGGATTCCAGTTTTCTACCATAAGTGTAACGATTTTTTCAACCTATTTTTCACATTTATTGGTTGCAAAAATGGTCAAAATGTTGTACTATCTATTAATTTTGTATTTTAATACTAGTTAAATAGCTAGTTGACGAAGCCATTAAAAATCTAATAACAAGCGATTTGTTATGGCGATGAGTGAGAGAGATAGTCACGTGTCAAAATAACCATTTTGGTTTATATCTTATAGAATAAAGTTGTAAATAGTACAAAGACTACTAAATTTTGTTGATATCCCGATAAACTATCTCTTAAGAGTATAAGTTTTACAATATGTGATTAAATTGTTATGAAATTTTAATGTAGAGATTTTGAGGTTAGGGACATTCCATAAAATGGGTGAAGTTGATGAAAAAAAGCGTTACGCTTGTGTCTAATAACTATCCATTTCCAATGGCCAGTTTCTGTTTTCCTGAACATTTTTATGGACTAATTTCTACCAGGAAATAAATATATATATAACAACGATTAAAATACCACTATACGCATTCTTATCGATGTTCTCTCGAAGATGATATTATAATTTTCGTGCCGTATACAAGGAGCACACGCGGCAAACTTATCGCGTACACGCCGGTGTGCAGCAGTTCTATTACTTTTTAACAATCATCATTAAGTATATAGAAGACAATGTGTGGAGGAACACCAGCGACGGTGGTGCAGTGTTAGATATGCGCTTCTGCGAGCGCGCTCACCGGAGATAAACTTGGAAATTTCTAAGAGCGAATACTTTGGGTAATCAAAACAGACTCTCGTGGCAAACTTTAGTCGAGATTTCTTAAGTGGTTTATCAACCGTGATGAAGTATATGCAGTTGCGCGCCAGCGGGAGATAACGTGCGCGCCCGCGCGCGGATATGTATGTAAATATAGGTGGGCACATATTTTAAAATTATGATGCGATACGGCGAAAGCGTATTTTGTCTGCTTTTAGATACAGTGTGTACGGCGGAAACTTATTTATGGGATAATGAGGGTGAACTTCTGCGGTTGTGTGATTTAAAAGCATACGCTGTCATCACGAAGTTCCATTGTTACGAACGGTGAATAAAGATAAGAATGATATACGTAAAATTTATTAATTGCAGCTGCATATTAATTGTTATGCATGATAGTCAATTCGCTAAATTAATCCGAAATTATTATTTTATATTATATAATATGAGTTAATGAAGCTTATCGATATTATATTTATCAATAACCGAAGTAATACTGTGTCCTTCGATATTATAAACAACATTTTCATAATAACATTTCCTTAACCCTGTCCTTCTCACTGTTACCATATATATGACACATATGAGAAATATCTCATCTTTGCAGTACCTACAAAACTCATACAAAAATTCAGCATACTATATACACCGAGAGAAAAACATACGGCAGAAATAACTATTTGACATAGTAAATAGAAATCTTGTTAAATTTAGTGTTTTTGAGAAACCTACGCTATAATATTTAAAAGATAGCTATACGATTTTGGATATTAATGCGGTCTTTTATGGTAAGTCTCTCAAGCAAGTGAATTTTCATTTTACTTTAATTTAGATTACTTTTCATTGTGCTGTGACCTGTAATACTGTAATATTTTAATTTTTAATTATAATTTTAATCTTAATTTTAATGTTGTATGCTCTCTGTGATATTTACAATGTGATATGACTTATTATTATGAATATATAATGTGGTAATAGACTGTGATAATTTACATCACTTTACAGTATTTTAAATTTTAAATATGTACCTGATTATGCAAAGATGTATTTACATATATGTATTTACACTTCAAAATTTTGTAATTCAATTGCAAATAAACTATATTATTTCTATTCTATTTCTATTCTATATTTAAAGTAACAAGATTTTCTAATAATTTTTACAACAAATTTATGGTATTTGTATACCAATTTATAAATATAATTAACAATATGTCATCATTTGCGATTTGTCATCGTCAGGTTAGTTATATTTTGACTTACAACGGTTACTATACTCTATGTGTGTGTCATTATTGCACCAAACAGCCTGGTACTTTTACAGTAACGATTACACGAATTTTCTCTGGGTGTAGTCGAAAAAAATATTTTCGAATAAAAAGAAAATTAATTTGGAAATGAAAGGGTTAACAAGCATACGCAGAAACTCTAAACTAACATAAAATTTCCATCCTAATACACTTAACCAACCAACCCCTCAGCCAGCCCTTCCACTATTTGCCCAGCGCGTCAAATCATCCCTACAAGATTGTTTCTTTCCAATTCGATCGAATCGATTTCAATCGACCGATTATCCGCGCCCAATCTCGAATGTACATATGCTCGCCGCGCCGTCTCGTTTGATTGAGCGGCATTGGGCAACACAGTGCGGGCGCAGGCACGCGGGGTCAATTAGACTTTTATTCGATTGGGATCTCGAGCCGCGTGAAATCAGCGAAACGCGCGTGCACGTGTGTGCGCATGTGTATCCGGATGATTACAAGGGGCGCGTGGGGGAGAAAAAATAAAAGTGCGAAGTTATTTGTTACCCATAGGTCGTTTCGATTTTTCATGCTTGGCATCGTTAGATGGTGTTGCGGGGAATGAAGGTTTATTGGATTATGAGTACAAATTTCGTAAACGTGGGGTTTAATTTCGCGAGTTATGATCCGTTAGTGCGAATTTGCAAACGAAGGTATCGTAATTGTGATTTACACATCGAGAATGCGAAGGTAAGGGATGAATTGACGACGATAGAGATGATTGAAAATACCGATATTTAAAAAATACTGTCGTCTGATACGTATATAAATCGAATTGTACGGTAAATAATTATTGAAAAAATGTTATGGGATGAAAAACAAATATAATTTATATCAATATTTATTTGTGTAGTAAAAAGTTCCTCCCCGAACAGCTAGGAACACGCGAGAAGTGAATGAACTGGGCGCGTACCAATACACCCAGAAGCTGCGAGCATCTTCGCGACGTCACGCGCCTCGAAACCACGCGCACCTGTAACTTTCACCGCCTTATTCTACCTGCTGAGTTGTTCCGCGCGATACTAGACAAAAGGCCGACGCAAGGAAAAAAAAGCCAATAGGGAAAAAAATGGGAATCAATATATGGCAGAAAAAGGCTAACCCTTTTTCTCCCCCCTCCCCGAGTTAAACTACGAGAATAGACGCGCGACAGCTTACGCTCGTCTATTTTAACAGTTTATGTTTCGATTTCCTTCAGCGTCACCTAAGGTTTTTGCTGAATCCGCGTGCAAATAGAGCGTTAAGCGTGCAGTTTTATTTAACGCGATCGGCAAGGTTTTTGCAGAGCAGTGAAGAATATTTTTTATATGCATGCCACAACGTATAAACATGATATTTCGCAGTTTTGTATTTATAATAAGATAGTGGCGTGAAAACCAATTTTTTTTTTTTTGTTCAATTTTACGGAAGTCATTCAATTTTTTCACCGCGGAGAATAAACTTTTATATTTAAACGAGAAACAATCTCTAACCCGCCCGGCCAAAATAAACGTGCGCAGCTCGCGTGAAATTAAAAAACTATAAAAAAAAAGGACCGAAGAAAGGAATACAACGGGCGTCAATAAAAAATCAGATAACACTCGAGATTTCCATTTAAAACGCTTATTCAAATCTTTTTTTCAACATATAGCCACTCTTTCCCCGTGGGACACGCCGCAGACGAGGTAAAAAGAACAGATCGAGCGACGCGTTACACACACACACATAGCCATCATTTTTTCTTAATTAACAAAAGCGAATTGTCGAAAAATTTCAATTTCATTTTTCGCACCTCGCTCCCTTTTCATCCGAAGGAGTAACGGCCGTGCGCGGTGCATTGTGTGATGGCTACATATATACACACATACATGCACGTTATCTCGGCCGCGCGTGATTTAGAGCTGATATTATTTCGTTCACGCTCGCTCGCTCGCTACTCGCTGCTATATTTTTCCTGTTGCTCGCTCGCCCGCGCCTTATTTTACATCTGTCTTGTTAAGATCGCGCGAGCCGATAGCTGCGGGCCCTTAAATTAAGAGCCGCGCGCCTCGTTGTTTTCTTCTTCTTCTTCTTGTTCGCCTTCTTTTACGGCTGGCAATATGTCTATCGTGAGTTAGGGGACGCTGACGTTTTATCTTACGCGTGCCCGCATTTGAAAAATAAAACTCGGCCGAGTTAAAGTAGGATGAATGAGCTTCCGCGAAGTTCGCGAAGGGGAGAGAGAGAGAAACTCGCACGCGTTCGAGTTGTTTCGACGTAGTATACGCGAGCTTTTTGAGGGAGGGCCGTTCGGATTGGAAGTTCTATCGGGGATTAATAATTTATTGGGCTTTTTCGGGGAATAATGCGGCCCCACTGCTGTAGAGATTTGGCGAGGAATGAATTTTGGATGGTGGAGTTGTAAATGAAGATTTATGATTAATTGGTATAATTAATTATGCTGGAAGTTTCTTTTTTAAAAATTGCTGTTGTTAACCATTGTAAAGTACCATCTGCGCGTAATTTCAGTCTTTATCCGTTGTAAAACTTATAACATACGTATATACGTAAATCTCTGGTTTTTGTGAAATTATCCATCAAGCGATATTCAACACATCCATTACCCCTTTCTTGTTTTATTACCGTCACTGTTCCACTACAGATTATATAAAGTAACATGCCATACCATTATTACGAAAAAAGTGGCAATAATCGTATTTTTCTGCGAAATATATATTTTTAAGATGTACTTCAGAATCCTCGATAGTAGAATAAAACACCGCATCGAAAACGTCGAGCGAATGATATAAGCTTTGAATTCCATTGAGTTATCGAGTGCGGTAGCAAAAAAGCACGTCCGGTAATGCGAAAGACAAATAACCGGGGTATATTGGAAAAATGAAGAAAGATTATGAAAGTTTATCCATTGTCATGGCAACTTATATGAAATATTCTCACAATGGCGTGCGGAATAAATTACAAGACAATTACTCATCACATTCTTTTTGTTAATTCTATCAAATCATTTATACTCTACAAAGACAAACCGCTGAACAAAAAGTTTATCAGTAATGCAAGCCAGCGGCCTACTTTCTCCGCTACATACTCGATAGCAAAAAGTCTCTACAGAATAAGCACAGATTTTTCATTCACTGGCCCAAGTAATCTTTCACATCTATACACACCCACACCGTTCTTTTTAAATCAATATCGACACTAAACACGGCTTTCTCGCGATTCACTTTGAAAAGTGCACCTACATTATTCGGCACACTTCATTCAAAAGCTGCGACCCTCCTTCTTTATAAACACAACTCCTCGAAAAGCTCTTGTAGCTTTTCATCTCCTGCACTAGCCATATAGAGTTAAGCTTAACACACTTAATCTCCCTTGCGGCACGCGCTGCGCGTTGATGAATTATTATCGACGCGAGTCGTTCAAACATCTTCTTTCCAGAGCGATTTACGCACGCAGCTGAGAAATATACGCTATATGTACTATACACACGCTTTCATTGATTTTACAGGAGGATATTGCACGCTATCAATAGCATCTCTCTCTCTCTCTCTCTCTCTCTCTCTCTCTCTCTCTCTCTCTCTCTCTCTCTCTCTCTCTCTCTCTCTCTCTCTCTCTCTCTCTCTCTCTCTCTCTCTCTCTCTCTCTCTCTCTCTCTCTCTCTCTCTCTCTCGTACGTGTGTGTAGGTGTCGAGGGCCATTTGGAAATCGGAGAGATATTCGGCGCGGCTGTCGGCTGCGGTGTATATAAAGGATTTCGGTTTGCCCCGCGATGCTCTCACTCGAGTTTTCGAATAATATTTATTTCGCTTTCGCCCGGGATCGGCCGCGTTTCAATAAAGGTATATGTACATTGTAGAAATCGCTTTGTAATAATGGCCGCTCTCCATAGAGGAAATATCCCTCTCGTTTTTTTCTTTCAATACAGCGGCAGATGGAAGCCGTTTCATTTGTATAAAAGGGTATGCGCGCGCGCGCGTTACGCATTTAATCAAATAAAAAATGGAAGCTTGAATAAATAAAATACTTGACAGCTGGGAGAGAGAAAGAGATTTGATTTTCACGAAATCTCTTGTTGTTTTTAATACTTCCGCCTACGCCGGTGTATACGTAGTAAAAACGTGCTTATTTACGTAAAAATGTTTATTCATCAAACGAACATATGCGAACGAAAGCCAACAACGAAAATCACGAACAATAAAAAAAGAGAGAAGAATTTTTCTCCCTCCCTCGTCATCATAAACCTTGATTGCAAACACACCTATAAAAACACAAAACTACTAATTATCCATATAAAACAACGGCGGAGAGAGAGAGAGAGAGAGAGAGAGAGAGAGAGAGAGAGAGAGAGAGAGAGAGAGAGAGAGAGAGAGAGAGAGAGAGAGAGAGAGAGAGAGAGAGAGAGAGAGAGAGAGAGAGAGAGAGAGAGAGAGAGAGAGAGAGAGAGAGAGAGAGAGAGAGAGAGAGAGAGAGAGAGAGAGAGAGCAAACGGGGCTCTCGTTGCATCACACGCACACACTCGTCTGTGTCTTCTGCACTCGAGGGGTGGGAGATGGGGGAGGGGGAGAAAGCGTGTCTGCCGGAATCGGGGGAAATATTTGGAATTGTCATCGGGACCTGATTTCCGATAAGCGTTAGAATTCCTAGCAGGTCGCGTCCCTTCAGGAACGCCTAATCCCTCGTATATCCAATAGATAGACGCTATCGGTACTATACTACACTCAACTGTGTGTATTGTGTCCCGCTGCCGCCGATGAGTCGAAAACTGAATGAAGGTCAAGAGTTCAGTCGCCTCCCCCTCATGCTTCTTTCCAAACGGATTCTGATGGAATATGCTGCGGTTAGCGTGCACGAGCGACTCTTCTCTTTTTTTTATGATAGAATTAGAAATTCTTCGCCGCTTTGACAAGGATAAAGTATACGGCTGCTGTTTTGTAAAAGAATAGAGGTGTGTAACACACACGTATCGATTACAGGAAAACGATAGGTATGCGCGCGCATGTGTGTGTATGTATGTGTACGATGAAAATAATTAGGTTCGATTAAAGCGCAATTTCATAACGATCGTTATGAAATGCCGCGTATAGAGGACGGTCGTGGTCGCGCGTATACATGAGGAAATCCAGAAAAAATTTCAATTTTCCGTGTCTTTAAAACCGGTTAAAATTTTTTTTTAAGGCACACCTTCCGGACCCGGTTTTTCTACTTTTTTTATGTCACAAAATACACGGGGGACATCGTGTGCAATTAAAAACGTCTTTGATTCACATTTTTTTCAAAGGTTGAAATTTTTCAAGAAAATGGCAAAATAGTACATTTCGACACGGATGGGGAAGTCGATTATTTAGCTGGTGTGACTTTTTGCACGAGCGAATCGAGTGCGAAAAAGTCACACCACCTAAATAATCGACTTACGCACTAGTTTCGAACGGTATTTTATACCACGAGCGCCGAAAAATCATATCAAAGTTGTGATTTTGAGGTTAGAGTGGTATAAAAGTTCTTTATAGCACTGTGTGACCTAAATCCGCACCTAAGTCACGGCTAGCTGTGACTTAAGTAGCCCATTATTATATTGTGAAATAATGAATTTACTTAAGTCACAGGCACGTAATTAACGCCAATTATCTACCAAAACTATTCAAAAATACAATTTTACATATAAGAATGAACAGGAAAAGAAGTAAAACTTCGTTAATAGTTGACAAACCACAAAGAATAAATAAAAATGATGATAATAAGGCTTGCCTATATTATAGGTTAGTTTCATAAATATTCAATATTAAACTGTATGGATTTTAGTTTTAAGTCTTTCTCTTTAATGATATAACGTATACAAATCATTCACTTTCATAAACTTCAACTTATTGTTAAAGATACAAATCAAATTGCCAAGAATCTAGTTTTATGATTTTTGTATGTATATATTCAATATTCTAGATTCAATAATAACCATATTCTATATCAGGTATTCTATTATTTCAATAACGTTTTATTAATTTTTTAAATTAACGACCTCCCCCCCCCTTCCGCCCCACACTTCTCCCACCCCACTTCCAAGTTCCAACTATCATTATAAATAAGCACAAATAAATAAAATAAGAATATGGCGGATTTATGTCACACGAGCTATAAAATAGTATACGATACTCGTGACTTAAGTGGCTCATTATTACACGACGTTTAGCGCCCTCGCTGCGCTCGGGCGCTAACCTCATGCCGTGCAATAATGGGCCACGTAAGTCACACGTATCGTAATATACTATTTCTTTAAACCTCAGCCATTTAGCCCAGAACCGATCTACTTAAAGTTTCAAAAAAGAAATTGAAACTAGAAAGAAAAAGCTCTCATTCCCTTTTTTGAAAATTAAATGTCGATTCCTTCAAAAGTTATAAAGATTTGAAGTTGAACGTCGGAAAGGCATAAAAATGCACAAATCGCAGGAATCGGCAGCACCGACTTTGAGAGCATTTTTATGCTTTTTCGACGTTCAACTTCAAACCTTTATAACTTTTGAAGAAATTGACATTTTTTAATTTTCAAAAAAGGGAATGCTCTTTCTTTCTAATTTCAATTTCTTTTTTGAAACTTTAAGGAGATCGGTTCGGGGCTTGAAATTTTTTTCTGGATTTCCTCGTATATGCATATGCATGTGAAGTTTGTAAAACCAATTTCCGATACTATTGATTTTGACGCTGGCGACTTTGAAATTCATTTTACACGACGACGTATATACGACATCGTACGACGGTTATATGTGCGACGATCGTTTCGGCAAGGAAATTGCGTGTAGCCATGGCAGTTAGCTGTTAACAACTCTCGCGAAATCGAAAATTCATAAATACCTCAGGTTAACGGGCGCGCGTGTGCGGTGCACCCGCGGGTGTATTTATCTTGCTTTTTCGATTTTTTTCCCCGCTACTGCTGCACCCCAACTGACCAGAGCGAGTGTTCGAAAAAAACTTGTTTTTAAATTTAGCCAGTGGGGCCGCGGTATGGTAAAAATTTAATTTACTGCGGAAAAGTTGCAAAGTTAATTTTGAAGCAGTTTTGCGATTCGCTTTTAATGGTACATAGTGACGGCGGTGTCAAATATAGGATTTTCCCCGTATATAGTCGGAAACTGAAAGACGCGCTTTATGTAGAACATGTGGTCGCGCGCGCGCGCGACATTTAAACTTCATTAAAGCTAACATAGCGATGTTTTAGAATCAGTTTAGCGCCGCTCAGTCATAACCATTACTTGAAATTTTAAGCTCCGCAAAGACTTTAAAATTTCGCCCGCGCGCAAGCTACCTCCCCTTCCAATATAATTTAACGATGTCACTGTAAAATTCGAAAAATAACGATTCGCCATATACATATAATTTAGAAGGAGGGGGAAAAAAATAAAATTTTACGCGATCAATTAAATTTTCCAATTACAAGGAACGGCGGAAACGACACAGTACGTGTCGGCGGGGCGTGAGGAAAATTGCGAGGTATATGAGATTAAGATTAATAAAAGGATAATTGTGGCCCATTTTATATCAGTAGAAATATCTGGGTTAGGTCAGACGTGACATCTATCTTGCCGTCTTAGTACATTTTCCCGGGGATGCTTTAAGCTGGTCCTGTCTGATGCATCGCTCTCGAGGACGCGTTGTACACAGGAACATTACTTTTTCACGTGCTAGTCGCGTTACATCACTCACGCGTACATGAAAACAATGAAATCTAATTTTATTTATGTCCTCGTGAAGGTGCCGTTCCGTAGATGGTATTAAGGTGGACTCAACGATTTAGTTTTAACTATAAGCTCAATGTACAATATTTATTCGGCTAGCTAATTTATCTTAAGGGGACAAGCCATGGTTAAAACTGAAAAAAATAAGAATAAATAATTTGATTAATAATAAATTCCAGGTGTAATCTTTGAACTTAATATTTTTCCCACTAATAAGTAGTGTTATTACCTACAATTTCCGCCTGTAGTTAGCTGATAATATACATCTGGCTCTTGCGTACATTTTATTAATGATTTAACTCTGATTTATTGATTGCCGTAGGTTTACTTTTCAACAACTAAATAAAATGACTTGAAATTCATGGCTTGATCTTTGTTTTTACATCAGTTACCAGTTTTCTGTGCTACTTTTCCTAAAAAAATTTTTTTAATATTTATTTTTTATAAAAAATCTCAATTTTTTGTATATTTTATCAAAAGTTCTATAATTTTATTTTTTTTATTTTTTTCTGAAGCTTTTTTCAAAAAAGTAGCGCACATTCCTTGTGGCTAATGTAAAAAGGAATGCTCACCTAAAATTTCAAGTCATTTCGTTCACTTGGTGAAAAATAAACTTACGGCAATGACCCTGTAAACACAAAAAACAAATTTTTCAGAAATTATGTTTGAAACTTGAGTTTCTTATAACTTATGGTAAGCTTTTCAAAACTACTTACAAAAATCTTTTTCACAATTCTGTATAATATACTTTGATTAAACATGAAAAATGAAATATCCATATGACAGTTATTTTGGCACGGACACTCTAATCATCTCATGTCTAGTCTCATTAAATATCTGTAAAAAAAGGTTTAATTAGCTTAATGACATCTTTATATTATTTAGAATAATACATTATTGTAGCTCTTATCTTTTTTTTCGTATTAGACTAAAATATTTTTATTCCTTGATGCTGCAGTCTATAACCTACAAAAATCATCTATTCCGGGTGACAGATCCAATCACAAATTAACTAAAAAGAAAAACAATAAATATTAACTATTTTTATACGTATAAGTAACAAAAAAATCTTTTAATTACTTACTCTAGTAAGAACCTGGTTCATATGACTCTTCTGGTAACTGAAGTCGTACTCTCCTTTTTTTTCTTCTACTTTCTAAGGTATTTTCCTCAGCATTCCTTTCAGCATAGAATAATCTTTTATCATTGCTCTTCTTCACCCACTCAATTGCAGCTACTTCAGGTTTGATGTCGAAGGCATCCATTATTTCCAAGAAACCAATTCTTCCATCATTGAAACAAGTGATAGCAATGTATACACCTGTATTGAGTACATGCACACCACTAAAAGATGTCTTGGTAACGAGCTTCCAAACTATCTTATTGAAGCTTTCATTGCTGTTCTGTGTAAAACCACCAAGACACCTTTCAAGCAGTTCCTGTCGAGAGAGATCTTCATAAATTGGTTTTAACTGCTCCATCACTACTGTTGGAATACTGCCTGTATGATGGAAGCCTTTCAGTTTTTTCTGGGCTTTCGCTTTTTGCCACTTGCACCAACTATTTTCTCCTTTCGGACACAAATGATGTTGAGGTGATTTATCTGTGGAGATTTTGTGGTAATAAGTGGCCCATATCGCATTGCTCATATCTTTCACTGAGTTCGCATTGCCCCTGATGGCATTACCATAGTAGGTGGTGAGCTGATCAATAACTTTACCAGTCAAGCGTCCCTGTCCTCCAATGGATTTTCCATCAGCTAACTTCTTCTTGCCAGAATTCTTCTTTAGATTTCTCAGCCTTGTACCCATTCGCTTTTGAACATGTCCAACACACTCCTTTTTTTCTACTATCAGTTCATCTCCATATGGTTTAACTTTACACAAATCACAGAAAACTTTTGAATCACCATCTCCAATGTAGCGATGATACTTTACACCATATTTTTCCATGGAACTTTTGAAAATTTCAATAATTCCATCCACTTCCATCTTTCCGACACTTCCTTCATGGTTTGCTGAGCAATTGGCTTGATGTTCCGTGTACCAGTCTTCATATTCTTCTGTGCCCTCTTTATTTTCCCATTTCATGCAAGCTTTGCAGAAACTATTCTTGGTAGAGATGTCAAGAATTTGTTGGGAACGCAAACCAATCAAGCTTGTGATTCCTTGTAAAGAAGAGAATCCTCTCTTTCTCCAGGACCCGTCACCAGACACATCGAGCCCTACACTTCCAGCTGGTGTCAATTGTTTTTCTTTTTCCACTGCTTTTTGCATGGAGATAACTGCCACTTTTTCACATGCCTTACTTAACTCCTCATTGATATGGTCATAAAAACTGTGTGCCACTGGCGATGGTAGGTCCATGATACCACAGAAAGTCTCCAATCCTGCATGTTCTTGTCCAAGTGCACGCATAGCAAGGACACTACGTCTATTTACTTCATAAGCATTCCCACTACTTCAAACTTGTTTACTTGTATTGATGAGATTCATGCCATTGCAGTTTTTGCATACAATATTAATTTTTGCACCCAATCCTCTAATTTCTCCTTCCGTCATTCGGATTTTTCCATGACACTTAGCACAAACAATTAACTTTTCAAGTTCATGAAACAAAATATCAATATCTATTATTCTGTTTCTTGTTGTTGCTGGACTTCTAGATATATCTGATTCTGAAATTTTGCTTGCAGATGTGCTTCTTTTTCTCTTTAGTGATGGGGCATTTTCTACTTTTCTTCTAAATCCTTTATGTTTCTTTTTTCTTCCAAATGTTCTCTTCTTTGTAGATGGTCCTGGTGTTCGACCTCTCTTGTCTGTATTCATGATTTTTCACAAATCACTACTTTGCGTATCAAAATTAAATTGATACACAAAAGTCACTCCGAAAAAAACACTTAAAAATATAGCAAGTTTTAATTGCACAATGTAGCTAACCTACAGGCCAAATTTTAAAAAATTTTCCACACACTGCTCTAGAGCGTATAATAGCTTATAATCAGGAAAAAATATTTGTTTACTAAATAAATTGCATTGAAAAATGCAGATTCAATTACATTCAAAACAATTCAGTTTAAATTCCAGCGACCGTGGCGCTGAAACAACATAAACATGCAGCTGGGATTTTGAACCACCTATGAGTATTTTACGTATAATAAATTTCTATAAGGAGAGTAAGAGCTCTTGCACGAATGGAGGAATAGCGAGGAATAACGCCTGGCAGCCAATCACAAGCAAGTTTTAAAAAGACGTGTTCCTTCTTATTGCTTCAAAAAGAAACAAGTCTTTTTAAAGCTCACTTGTGATTGTTTGTCAGCCGTTATTACTCGCTATTCCTTTATTCGTGCAAGAGCCCTAAGAATAAAATACACGAGATTTATACCTCAAGTTAAGTTTTTCTACAATGTTAATGTACATTACGTTATACATTTAGTATTGTATCGTGTATGCTGTGAAGTATAAAATAATATAAGATTAACAATAGTATTATTATCTAAAAGTGATATTTTGAGTAAAATCACTAAATATGCAAAAAAGTAACTTCACGGTTTTAGCTGTATTTTCTAAACGAAATCGAATTTCGAAATGCGGTTGGAAGCATCGTATTCAGCGGAAAATTTGCTATTAAAATATTAAATAAAAAAAAAATCGATTTTTCGACCCCCTAACCATGGCTTGTCCCCTTAACTATCTTCAAAGCCAATTGTAAAGTTAATATTGTCGTGGTTTTTTCTTTTTTTTTTTATAAACGATAACTGGTCTTCATAATAAGTTATCGGATAACAGTCATCCGATAAATAAAGAAAAATAGAGACTAACAATAAAAAATTATATAGGAAAAGTCAATGTTTTAAGACATCAACTAATATGTCATTAATATTTATTAAAAAATCGAACCATAGATGCGACGTGAAAAAAAAATGTTATTGTCAGGTAACACTTTCCCTTATAAATTTTCATTATATTTATAAAAAAGAAAATTCCTCACAATCAGTGAACTATCAGCGAGCAAGCTCTCTTCTCCGCCCTAAATCACCGAGCCTCCTCTCGCTAAAAACCCGCCGAACTAACTAACCGAAGTGGAAAAAGTTGCTTGTCCCAATTAACTCGCTCTCTCTCTCTCTCTCTCTCCTCAATTTCTCTCGCGCGAAAAAGCGGCGCACACGCGTCAACCGCGCGTCAAATTGTTTCGAGGACGTCGACACGCGAGTGAAAGAGAGTACACACACACACACGCGCGGCGATCCGCACGCGAAAGGGGCGCGGATTTCTATTAGGAGCGAAGAATTGCGCGGCGCAGAGAAGTTGGGGCATAGATTCTTGCGAGCGCGCACGCGTGCGCGTGTACGTATGCTTATACCCGTTAAATTTTGAAGCGCGCGTGATGTATGTAACAACCAAAGCGTCGCGATTTTGATTACGGTAGTTCAGCACGCGGCTTGTTTGTTTTGTGTGTGTGTGTGTGTGTGTGTGTGTGTGTGTGTGTGTCTATGGCTTCGGTGATATTGTTGTTGTTGTTGTTGTTGTTGTTGTTGTTGTTGTTGTTGTTGTTGTTGTTGTTGTTGTTGTTGTTGTTGTTGTTGCTGTTGTTGTTGTTGTTGCCGTCGTCGTCGCGCGGTCTTGGAAATAAATTGGAAACTTGAGTTGTTGCAATTTCGAATTTCGGTGGTGGATGGAAGGCCCTTTAATTCGGACCTTTGTGCGAGCAATCGGTATGGAGAGAGAGAGAGAGAGAGAGAGAGAGAGAGAGAGAGAGAGAGAGAGAGAGAGAGAGAGAGAGAGAGAGAGAGAGAGAGAGAGAGAGAGAGAGAGAGAGAGGGAGAGAGAGAGAGAGAGAGAGAGAGAGAGAGAGAGAGAGAGAGAGAGAGAGAGAGAGAGAGAGAGAGAAGGGAGTCTAATTATGAGCCCGCCATGTATATAGCGATGCGCGAGTTTACGCACTTGGCGCTGGCTTGGTCGAACTACGCGTTATGCATTCACATTTCTCACCGATTCTAAAGCTTGGGCTGCTTATGTTGGGATCGTGAGAATTACAGTCACGAGGTACTTTGGAAAGTTGATGTATAATATATGCTTTCTCTCTAAAAATGAATATGTGAAAAGTCGTTCACTGGTGCGAATAAGTGAAAAATTTGACTAATTCTTTAGTCAATATTCACTTATTACGCAGTGAACATTTAATTCCACTACTTCAATAACTGAATATTCATTTTTTAGAGAGTTGGAAAACGATAATTCTGTATTAAAGAGAACGTTATTGTAGCAGGAGAGTTTTAGGTTAAAAATAGCGCCAAGAGTATCTATTCTTACTAGCGGAGGAATGTTCACTCTGTGCAATGGGAATGTATTGAGGCAGGAGAAATTCCTCTTGCAGTGATCATTATAATCTGTTATAATTTGGTATCAGGAGAAATACCCTCAATTATATAATTAAGGTCATTTAGATTAAACTTATGTTAAGAAATAAATCCGGAAAATATAGTTACTGAGAAAACTCTTTAAAAAAATCTTACGGAAGAGACATTCGACACTGGAAATCGAACCGACAACTTTTAGATTCGGAAGAAAAACTTATAACTACTCGACTACTGAAGCTTTTAACTAATAGAAATAGAAAAAAAGAAATATATTTTAGGAATAATCCTTTATTTTTTATATTCTTTTCATGCAAAATTCGCATGGGTCTGAAATTTGCAACGTTGGAGCGCAACAAAATAAAAAAAATTCATTTTACTTCAAGTTTATACTAATTAATATTGATTTTGTGTGTAGATTTAGGGTTTTATAGAATAAAATAACTTTATAACAAAGGTTTAGATCAAATTTCGACTGTTTAATAACTTTAATTGATTGTAAGAAATTATTTCGTTGCATTCCAACTATGCAAACTTCAGACCCATAAATTCGTTTGCGACTTAAGAGGCCATCCGCTTTTTCCATGTTAAATTTCCATGACAGAAATTGTTTGCGGTTAAAACAGTATTACAAGACGGTTTTTGTTGGTTGAACATTTTTCTACATAATTATAGAATGAGAAAAAATTTATTGCAGAGGTGTGCCTCCAAATTCTTTTTTAAAATAATGGTGAATAAGGGTGAATTTCATATGGAATTGCGCATATAAACCTTCTGCATCTAAATGTATAATCCATCTACTTCTGTCTTCCTAAAAAATGGATACAAAAGTAATCGAATTATCTACTGCTTATCTAATTTAATCTATACTTATCATTTTATATTTATGTCAAATCTTTTTATCTTTATCATTGACTTTTTATCTTGTGTCCTGTGACAGGAGAGGGTTCATGCAACAGGAAGAAAGTTTTCCAATGTAAGAGAAATTTCTTTTGACTATATTAGAATTTTTTCAGGAGGAATATTATCTTCAGATAGCAGAATAATTTTTCTAAGTGTATTATTCGTAATTAAAAAGTTGCAAAATTGAAGATAAGTGACACTGGTAGAAATGTTAACCAGAACCTAGCTATTTTTCTGTTAACTTTATGGCTAAAAGCGAACATTGGTTGTATTTCATAATTATGTACCACTCCGAAATAAATTATGGTATTTATACTTCACAAAACATGTATTTTAAGTAATAGTAGAACTTTTAGATGAATTATATTATTTTTGCATTCTGATTTTTGCTAAAAATGCTTCCACACTGAAAAAAAAATACGTCAAATCAGCCAGGGAGCCCGGCAGTTTTAGTCTGAGTCACATGGCAAATACGATTCAGCTATGCGAGAACGATGCTATTTTATTTAACTCGCTACCATTTCCTTCCCATTGATTTGTTCGTTTTGAAATTTTTATGAAATCTTCTTAAAGGCCTTCCGCAACTTATGAAACTAATAAGAAGTCTGTAAGCATGTACAGAAATGAAGGAGAATTGTTTAAAAATGACATAACCTCCGAATCTCGAAGTATTATTTTTAACGAAAAAAGTTGTGTTATGAATTTTCGATTTATTCAATTTTAACTGTTAAGTATTAAAATTTAATAGTTAAAGAAGGTTTCTGCAAAGTTTTAGAACTCTAGGTATCGAGGATGCTAAGAAATCTTCAAGTTTGTTAACAGATAGACGCGGTGGACGGTGCGGCAGACGGTGCCTATTAGACGGCGAGCGCCGCCCGATTATTACACAAATTGTTATTACTCAGCATCCTTGACATCTAGAGAGCTAAAACTTTGCAGAAACCTTCTTTAACTATTAAATTTTAATACTTAATAGTTAAAATTGGATAAATCGAAAATTCATAACACAACTTATCTCGTTGAAAATAATACTTCGAGATTCGGAGGTTATGTCATTTTTAAACAATTCTCCTTCATTTCTGTACATGCTTACAGACTTCTTATTAGTTTCATAAGTTGCGCAAGGCCTTCAAGAAGATGTCATAAAAATTTCAAAACGAAAAAATCAATGGGAAGGAAATGGTAGCGAGTTAAATAAAATAGCGCCGCTCTCGCATAGCTGAATCATATCTGCCATACGACTCCGGCTAAAACTGTCGGGCTCCCTGGCTGATTTGGCGGAGTTTTTTTTCAGTGCATTTAATTAACACTTTAGCTAGAAAATATGGTTAATTTTCTATCAGGGCAAGTGAAAGTTGAATTTCAATTTCGTTGCTCTCGTATTTTCCAAGAATAATTGGAACTTCTGTATGTTACGATTCACAGCGTGTAATAAGTTTTATTTTCATAAGCGGCCGATGCAATAAGAAGTACATCACTAGAAATTATCGACGAGAATCGGCAGCGGGGAAAATTAATTAGAAAAAAGTGGGAGGGGGAGGCAGGTAGAGAGTGAGCTCTTTGTGTGCATTCTTCGCAATCGATCAGCGGTCATTGTAGCGTAAATTCGACTGGCGAGCGGAAAACTCTCATTGAAGCCTATTGTTATCGCAAGGAGTCGAGCGAGAGAGAGAGAGAGAGAGAGAGAGAGAGAGAGAGAGAGAGAGAGAGAGAGAGAGAGAGAGAGAGAGAGAGAGAGAAGGAATTTCATTATAATGTTTGCAGATAAAACAAAAATTGGAAAATTTATTCCCGAGGCGGGGGCTGAGCAATTTCCCGCAACGAAAATACTAAAAATAAACGCGAAGTACGTAGCTTTAACTGAAATTTAATAACGCTCGAGGTATTTGAATTTCGATGACAATGTAACCCCCATCCCATGTTTTTATTAAATTCGAAGCCTCATGTATTCTCAGAAATGGACAAAACAAATTAATTCGATTCTCCAATCGTTATTTTTCCGATTCCCTCGAACTCTTAAAACCGACGTGATTTCTCCGAACCTCGAGGTCGAATAACAAAACCCTATACTGTCACGTCGACGTGTGAATTTATTAGCTCGTGCGTATAAAACTATCCGAGCCGCCGCTCTTTCCGATCATCATGCGATCACGAGTGACGCACTTGGCGACCGTAAATTTTTTTCTTTCCATAATCAATTCTGGCCCCCTCTACCCTTATATACGCTTAAGTTTACGGTGGTTTTACATCGAGAACGGGGGAATATAAATCCCCGATAAAACAATTTCGTACGACCAATAAAATTTTTTTTTTTCCGTTCCACTGGATGTGCGCTCTGCAATACGCGCAACGAGCCAATAAACCTACATACGCTCTCGCTCCCCCTCGAAACTACCCCCGCATCATCGTCATCCTACGCAAAAAAAAAGAATTGGGTGGACGCAAACACCACGATTTTTCGTTTTTCTCGCTCGCAGTGGAAACGATGAAGAGAGAGAAAGAGAGATTACGGATTTCCAAAGCGGGAGCGAGTGCGGAGAAAATAGTGGCGGGCAAATCCGTGTTGTACGGTATATATATGTATGTAGTTTAAAAACTCCCTTTACGCGCGCGTAGTAAATCTCTGCGTCAACTTGGTTGCAGCGCAGATGTGCAGGGATGTGTATAGTAAAGCGAGAGGAAAGGACAAATGCAGAAGAGAGGGGAGAGAGAGAGAGAGAGAGAGAGAGAGAGAGAGACAGAGAGAGAGAGAGAGAGAGAGAGAGAGAGAGAGAGAGAGAGATAGACAGAGAGAGAGAGAGAGAGATTGAACTGAAGAGATATGAAAGAGGGAGGAGTAAGTTTCGGAGAGGCTTTATCGCTGCATTATTTATTAGATGGCTCTTCTTATTTTACGAGTTATTATTTATAAAATAATTAACTTACCGCTATGTAGGTCAAGACGAGCATCCCGCTCTCATGAAAAATGTATGTGATCATGCGTGGATGTGTATGCATTCGCTATATAAAGAGATTTGCTTTTCATTTTTATCCTGACTGTATATCTCGCCCAGCGAGATGTTAGGTATAATAAGTAGTGGAGAAAAAATTTCATGAGTATTAACTATAATGAGAAAGATAATGTTGCGGAGTTTCCCAAAGAGATACATATTATATTCCACGAGAAATGATAAAATCAACTTTTTAATTCATTTCATGACCGTATATTATACGCTTTGATAAAGACCGTATATGAGAAAGAAAATTTGCCCCATTTACACGAAATTGAATCTGCACGCAGCACGCGTATTTATTACCACATAAAAAAATTGGGGCAAAATAAACTCACTTACACACACACACACAAACACACACACAGACAAACACACGCGCGCGCGCGCACACACACACGTACGTTTCTGCCAGCGACTTCGCTACTTTTACACTCCTAACTCTCCGGAAATGGGAAAAACGAATGAATAAACGCGCGCCTGCGCACACACACATATACGGGTGGAACGAACAGACGTTCGTTGGCTGGCGGGGCGCGTGCAGCGAAACGGCTTAAACTTTTACGAGCGTTGCATAAAGCCGCTGCTACTGCTGCTGGAAATCGCCGCGATCCGCGCGATCTTTACGCTCCTCCCCCCCTCCCTCCATCCCTCGCGGATGGTCGGAGGGATGGACGTCAAACCCCATTGTGTGCTCACTAGAAGTAGTCTCTCATCTTGTATACAGCTGTTGCATCTCCGCTTTTCCGCTCTTGCTTGTACAGCGCGCGTGGCGCTCACTCGGATGTTAATCGCAAGCTCGGGCACTCGTTTTATTCATCTAACAATAAGATGTGTGATGTGTCTTAAACGAATGGACGTGAAACGGTAGTCCTTCGATATATTGCGGATTGAAAATCTTGACTGTGCGCGAAAGATGGAATTTTTATCGACAGAGAGAAAGGGAGGATTTCCGGGGCTGCGAGCAGTTTGTAGATAATGATTCGATTTTCGGTATGCGAAAGCTTCGAGGATTGAATGTAAGCGCATGTGTTTTGTGGACGCGGGGTATATATTATGCCATCGAGCCTTTCCATTTTAATGGCGAATTTTCTCCGATTGCCTGCATGTCTTTATTTTTAGAATTGATGGAGGCTCGAAGGGACGTTGAATACTCTCTAAAAATGAATATATGAAAAGTCGTTCTGGTGCGAATAAGTGAAAAAAAATGACTAATTCGTTAGTGAATATTCACTTATTAGTTATTACTTACGTATTAGTTAGTACTTACGTATACTGAAAAAAATTTTAGGCTGTAGAAAGCATAATTTCGATTTACTGTACTAGCACTATTTATACTGATCATTTACCCATACAGACGGCTGAAGCAGTCTATTTCTATAATCTAACGGCACTATTGGTCAGATGCGCAAATGTATTTGTCTCTGACAATGGTACGATTTAGTTGACAACGATACAATTCGAAGCCAACGTTTATGTTATAACCTCAAAAAGTCACAAAATCCACCGATCAACCTCGTGTTCGCAATCCGCTTTTGCGTACTTCATCTGTAATCCAGTGTATTTATCAATCAAGATTATTTTAATGAAAAATATGTACGTATGTCGAATCAGAACATATTTAATGCTTCGACAAAAGAACTCTATACATTAGTGCTTTCAGTGTATCTTGTACGGCTCTCACAGCTGTACCGATACAATTACTGTACCTAAAAAATTCAGCGAAAAGAAAATCAGCCAAAAATTATCGTTGTCAGAGCCGTACTTTCAGTGCTCACAACGTAAAATTTTTTTCAGTGTAGTGAAAATTTTATTCCAGTACTTCGACAAGTGAATATTTACTAAATAATTAGTCAATTTTTTCACTTATTCGCACCAATAAGCGACTTTTCACATTTTCATATTTGGAGAGTAGGTATTTTAATAATTTTCACTTTTGGTTAAAGGTACTTGAAAAATTTTCAAATGTGTTTTGCTTCCTTCTAGAAGAAGCTTTGTGATAGTAAAAAAAAATTTTTTGAGCAAATGTAAGGAATGTTGTTTAGCACATTTGGAATCAAAATACACTATTTTTAGAAAATGTCCGTATGAATGTGTGTGTGTGTGTGTGTGAGCGTGTGCGTGTGCGCGTGTGTATGTGTGTGTACGCTGATATCTCATGATCTACTCGACAGATTTTAACCAGACAGGGATCATTTTTTTAGATTTTCCTTACACAGTTGGGGTAAATGTTCTATTTTTGTCAAAATCGTTTTTTTATAGCGATTTTTCAATTTTACAAATTTTTATTTTCTATATTTTTAAATTTAGAACTAATATTGTTTATATATAATGAATACACTCTATGCAGAATAATATTCTCTACAATTTAAAAAAAAAGTCGATAGCTATATCTAGTCATAAGTTATTGATGGAAACGTAATTTTTTGTAAATAGGAAATTAAAAAAAGATATTGACATAAATATTTGTTTGGTTGTAAAGATTATGGAGTACTGTATCTTGCTAAATTTTGATGTTTTTTTATTTATTATTTTTGGAGAAAAAAAATAATTTAGAAAAAGTCATTTTTTCCCCGTTGCATAATTAGAGTAAAACTGTCTTAATCGCTTTGAAATTTTTTTAGGGGTAAATTTTGGATACCTTTCAGATGAGTTCTTTGGACAAAAGAATTAGTCCATAAATTTCAGAGATATTTGTGGTTAATATTTTTTTAACCTTTTTTTCAAATCGTAATTTCTTGATAACGGTTCGATGTATCAGCTTGAAATTATAGACGATTTTGTATGTGATATATTTAATATGTGTACAAAATTGTATCAAGATCATTCTATCATTATTTTTTAAATAACCGCGTAAAATTTATATATTTACAAATGCCGATAAAGAACCCTCACTTAAAAAATCGCTGCCAATTCATTGTCACTTAGCTTCCTCAAACTTAATTTTTTTATTCTATTATATAAACTATTAAATTTAAAAATTATATTTTAAACAATTATTAAATTTTAAAATTTTAACTTATGAAATTATTTAAAAAAAAATTCAAAATTTAAAATGTGTTGAACAGCCACATGAAAAATTCAAAATTATTAAAAACTGAGAAAGTTATAATCAATTAAAATTTGTTTAACCACGTGCATGAGTTTATGAATAATTAGCTATCACTTTCTGAGTTTTGAATAATTTTGAATTTTCCCTGTGGCAATTCCTCATGAAATTACTTAAGGAACAAAATGATATCTTAAAAACTATAATCGGTTGAGAAACAAAAAAGATTCCCGTGATTTATCAATAATTGTTTGTAGTGACAATATCTATTTTCTAAAATATCGAGATTTTGTGAAAAAGGTTATTTTATTCATGTTAAATACACTTTATTTATAATACATTGACGAGAATCCAAAAGGTAGGAGCACAATATTTGATCTGTAGGCATATTCCAATATGTTTTAATCTCACGAGATTGTTATGAATATAACAATGAGATTTGAAAAATTTCAAAAAACAAATTTAACCTTAAATATCTTAGAATCTTATGAACAGCTTTTCTTGGCCATCGAAAAGGGTTCATAAGTTTAAACGAGCTAACCCTGTGCGAAATTTCACAAAAATTTGTTGATTTTTACTCCTGTTACCGTGCGACAACGAAAACGCATTTTTTTTTCTTCAATAATTTGTCTCTCATTAATAAATCGATAAAACATCTTGAAATTTTTAGAGGTAGAAGTACTTTTTATACTTTATAGCTGGTACAAATTTCGTGTAAAAATGTGGAATAGTTTCTGAGATAAAAATTATAGAAGAAAATGACACATTTACCTTCATAACAAATGAAGAAAGATAGATATTTAAATTTTAAAAAAGAAAATGTAGGTAATTTAATGCCCTTTCAAATGCATTTAAAAAAATTGAAAAAAATTACCCTATCATATAAAAAATAATCAGAAAAATTCAAATTTCAAAATCGTTTTTTGATCATAAAACAAAAGAAATTCGATAAATTTTCAAAATAGTTTGTAGATTTTAAAGCGATATCAAAATCAAAGAGAATAAGCTTTGTCTCGTCGAAATCGACCGATTCGTTCTCGAGATATCTTCTGTACACAGACTCACGAACACGAACACGAACACACACACACACACACACACACACACACACACACACACACACACACACACACACACACACACACACACACGGGAAAAAAATGTTCTCAAAATCAAAAAATCTTTATGCTACTGTTCTTAAAACATGTTTTTAATACTTTTTTGTCCGAAAAATTTTTTTCACCGTTAGAAAACTTCTTTGAGGAAGCAAAACTTCATATATAATTATTAAGAATAAATAAAATTACGATGTCAAAATAAGGTGTAGACTTACATCAGTACTTTGAAACTGTCTCGTTTGATACGGGATGCTACTTAAGGTGGTTCTTCTCGGACTCCCTAGTCAAAGCAGTGCTAAATGTAGAAATTACCTAAACTTTAAAAAAACCATATTGTAAATGTGATTTATTTATTTAAAATGATAGAGATAGTCCATGTATTATAAATAAAGTGCATTTAACATGACTAAGATAACTTTTTTCACAAAATGACGATTTTCTAGAAACTAGATATCGTCACTACAAACAATTGTTGAGAAATCACTGGAATCTTTTTTGTTTCTCAACCGATTTTAGTTTTCAAGGTCTCAATTTGCTCCTTAAGAAATTTCATGGGGACTTGCCGAAGGAAAAATTCAAAATTATTCAAAACTCAGAAAGTTGTAGATAATTGTTCATAAATTCATGCACGTCGTTAAAAAAAATATTCTTTTAATTGGCTATAACTTTCTGAGTTTTGAATAATTTTTAATTTTTCCTTCAGCAAGTCCCCATGAAATTTCTTAAGGAGCAAAATGAGACCTTGAAAACTAAAATCGATTGAGAAACAAAAAAGATTCCAGTGATTTATCAACAATTATTTATAGTGACAATATCTAATTTCTATAATATCGCCATTTTGTGAAAAAAGTTATTTTAGTCATGTTAAATACACTTTATTTATAGTACATTGACTATCTCTATCATTTTTAATAAATAAATCGCATTTACACTATGGTTTTTTAAATTTTAGGTAATTTCTACATTTAGCACTGCTTTGACTAGGGAGTCCGAGGAGAACCACCTTAAGTAAAGGCTACACCCACTTTGCAACTCTCATTCGGCAATACGCTATACCGTGTAACGCTCAAACATTTATACCAAATTAATTAAAGTAATATGTATAAGCGAATAATATTATTGATAATTTTGTAATAAACAATTAAGCATTACAATTTCATTACCAATAGGCAATAACTGCATATCTTTCTCACCCATCAGGGAATTATGTCTATATTGACTTTTTTTTACCGAAGCATTAAAAATGGTAAATATGCTTAATTAGTTTAATGGATATTTAATTTTTTTTATGGACATATTTTTTTTATATTAAATAAAATTTATTTTATGCAATACTGTAGAAAATACTAAGGGAAGCCCTCTAATCGTTTGAAAGTTCGTACCCAAGTCAGCTCAGTGCCACCGCGCATGCACACCGGTCCACTACCCCTCTACTGCTCGTAACCTCTAGGCAGCGTCAACAATCGCGCACGTAAAAAACATTTTCCAGGGCATATAAAAGCCTGCCAACGTTGCAGCAGCATTGCTTCTCGGCCTTTCGGCTAAGATCACAGTGTATGAAAAGTGCTATTGGAACGCTGAATACAGGGAATCCGTCGGCACTCATACAATCACAAATCATTAAAAAAGAGTTTTAAATTATTACTAACTGTCCCGCGCAAAAAAAAATTTGTGGACCATATATTGCCCACAGTGTTGGACAAGTATGGGCAATATATGGGCCATTGCAAGCCACATTAGAGCAATATATGGGAGATATGTGGGCCCGGCGCCTAAGCTGAATAGTTCCCATATTAGTCCCATATTTATTTTCATGAGAACCATTAACAAAAACAAAAATAAATAAATAAATAAGCGTAAAAAACAATCCTATTGTGCATGTACTGTGACTGTAAAATTAAAAAAAAAAAAAAAAAAATTCTTGGAGTGGATTCGAACCTCGAACCTTTTAATTACTAGACTTGCTCGCTACCGATTGAGCTATTTAGTTGTGTTTATATCAAAGGATCAAATGGAGGTTAATACTGGGACGACATCATCATTCGTTTCAGATAATCTCCATTTGATCCTTTGATATAAACATAGCTAAATAGCTCAGTCGGTAGTTCAGCTTAGGCGCCGGGCCCACATATCTCCCATATATTGCTCTAATGTGGCTTGCAATGGCCCATATATTGCCCATACTTGTCCAACACTGTGGGCAATATATGGCCCACAAATTTTTTTTTGCGCGGGGTAATACCCACCTTTATAAAGTTTATAGCAGTTTGTGATAATATACTAATTCATGAAATAAAACATGAGGCAATTGAATGTAATTGTAGAAATTGTAAGAAAATTCTATATTATGAAGGCGACCTTCCTTTACTAGGGTCTTAGGAGGAATATCAATCTTATCAAATTCATAATTTTGTTCTTTCTTCTCATTCTCTCTCGCTTCTTTATTTTTGTCGACTTTGGTGGTCTTGTCTCTTTACCACTGTTTGGTTCTGTTTGTCGGTGTATTGCGCCTACGTCATCGATCTCTTCCACGCTGGTCAGTGGTTCACGCTCCGGCTGTTCTTCGAGCTTTCAGAAGGGTTTTTCTAGAGACTCAGCTCTTTTATCGTTACCTCTGGGAGGGGATAGTTGTACAAAACATATTAAATATACGTAAACGCACGTAATGGCCAGCTGTATAAAGTTCATAGCAGTGTGATAAAATAATAATTCTTGAAATAAAACATGAGGCAATTAAATGTAATTGTAGAAATTGTAAGTATAATTTGAGCCGTTATTGTTCTTTTGTAGAGAAATAGATATATAGGAAAGAGTGGAAGCATGTACGTGTACGTGTTATGCTTCGTTGGCGGAGAAGCTGCGTGAATATGTGTGAATATATATATATATATATATATGTGTGTGTGTGTGTGTGTGTGTGTGTGTGTGTGTGTGTGTGTGTGCGCGCGCGCGCGCGCGCGCGCGCAAGGTGATGCCAAGGGAACAGGTTCCAGCGGCACTCACACTTGTACAACTAGTGCGTAGCGTGACGTGCCAAGGGACCCTGGTTCCTGGGGACATGCATCCTTGCACAAATACACGGATTCCCACAGTTTCAATTACACTGGCCATTCTTGCTCCCCACCTACTCGGTATACACCGAGAGGGGGAGCACTCCTCCTAAATTAAAAATATTCTTTTTACTTATTTGGTTTTTTTGTGATCGCCGACGATATGGACGCTCAAGTAGTAGTGGTGGGGGATCCATCTACTCCCCCAGGCGGGCGGACTGCTGTTTTGTCCTCTCTGTCTGAGCCGCCGTTACGCTGGTCTATTTAACCCTAGAGGTATCTTTGGTGTAAGGAATATAAGGTATATCAGGCCATTTGGCTTAGCCAATCATCTCTTTTAAGGAAAAGAGGAATTATTGATTTGACATCTCTGTTTTCAGAGAAAACTTCATCAATCCAAATCCATTAATGGATTATCACATCGTTAATCTTTACAATAACATTCTTTTTTTATTAATAGCTCTTAATACGCTATGTCTTGAACCAATAGGTATTAAAGCTGTGTGTGTTATTTGCCTTAAAAAGCTTAAGGGTAGAGACCACTTGAGAAAAATTTTTTTTCCCTGGTATCTAAATTAATATTTTCATCTAGCATGTTGTATAATACACAAAAGTAGAAATTTTCGCTAATGTTGAAGACTTTTTATTAACAATTATTTAAGTTATTGTTAAAAGAGTAGTTAAATATATATAAAACGTTGAAATTTTTGTCACAGCCTTTTGCGGTTAAACATACATCATTCTTATAGCAAAAACTCAAAATTTACACGGTGATGTAAGAGTTAAAGGGAATACTTTTTTTATTTTGCTTATTGAAATGAATTTTTTAAAATAAACATTAAAAATTTGTTAAATTTTAAACTTATTTTTAATTGTAAAAAAGACAAAAAAATAAAATCATAAAAAGCTTTGTATAGAATCCTATTGTAAAAGGGAGATAGAGATTATTATCGAATTGAAGCTTACAGAGCCAATTTCAGAGCGTTATCAAAAAATTTCATTGGCTAATACAGTAGGTAAGATACGTTAGTGTGTAGGCGCGCGTAGCGCGCTCTGCTTTCCAATCTAGTTGTTTCAAATAGATTCAAGAATATGCACGACAAACTTCAAGAAGATGCATCAAAATTTAAGACGGTTGGAACATTTTGAATATTGAAAATGTCAATACTGAGAAAAAGTTTAATGTAATTTCAAAACAAGACTTACCCCTGAAATGATCAGTTTGGTTATGTTTACTATCAGATTTAAAAAAAAATCTACTTTATAAGATAAATCTTTATTTTAAAAATAGTAGAAGTGGGACCTCAGACGAACTAGATTTGAATACGTAGTTTATTTAAACCAACGTTTCGAGAGTGTTGTGACACTCCTATTCAGGGCTACAACGTATTACAAAAAGATGTTAGTTGATGTTTTTTAAGACATATGAACGCTTGAAGATGTACAATATATAATAACTACCATTAAACATACGTAATCACCACATGGTTCGTCGAGTTTTAATTTTATTGTTAGACATTTTTACGGGACATGAGACCGAAATGCTAATGAAAACATTATTATAAATCAATGCTGGTATACAGGTTTAAGGAAATATGTTAAATGAAAAAAAAAGAGCGAAAACTTACGGAAATCCACCTATACCACACACATTGCTATGTTAGGACTGTGGTTTTATACGATAAGTGTAACAGCGCATCTATCGAATAGCACTGGAGAGTCGATATATAAGGTTTTGAGGGGAGTTCGTGAAATGTAGGAATCAAAGGGAGGGGAGATGGAAAGGAAAGAAGTGGAAGAAACGTGTGTCGCGCCGACACGGACAGACAAAGAGAGCATGTATCCAATGGGAGGGAGAGAGGGGTCCGGACATTCGTAGATATTAATACGACGCGCGAACCACCTCTTCATTAGCATGCCATCCTAATCCTACCATGCCAGCACAAGCACTGTATTAGGGATAAAAGGTGGTAGCAACAGGTTAAAATATAAACGCATAAGTTTTATGTCGCAAGGCAATATTTTTTTATGAGATCAAGAGTTTTTTGGTAGGAATTTTTTAGAAAATTGGTATCTTCGTTACAGTTAATAGTACTGCCGTGGTAGTAGATGTTAAGCATTTCCGAAAAAAATCGTTTGAAGAAATTCTTTTCTTTGTCAAGGATTTGAATTCTATCGAAGTCGATACTATGTCCTGTCTCCTCCACGTGTGCCGCGAGTGCAGAGTTGTGCGAGCAATTTCTTACGGCTCTAATATGTTCTTTAGTCTGTATTTTAGTTTTCTTTTACTCATGTCTATGTATGTAGAAATATAATTTCCACCTCCTCTCCCTTTGATTCCTACATTTCCTCTCTCTAAGGCACCAAAACTTAAACCAATAGAACTTATGCTATCTAGCATTCTTTGATTTATTAAATAAGGAGAGCGATGCTTTGATTGTGTACAAGGAATTGAATGATTCTCTCCAGCTACCCAGCCACAAGCCCTACACTTTAAAGAAATTTTGGAGGGAAGTCGTATTGATTCAGAAATAACTGCACTAAGTTCTCACTATACTGAATGTTACACAAATATTTTGGTCATACTGCTGAATACACTAGAAATAATTCTCCTATACTGTTATTAATAGTTATGTGGCTGTTCTTGATTTATCAAGTTAGAGTTTTCCACTTTTCTTTCTGTTTTTTCATAAATCACAGACAAATTAGCTTACCTGTTATTTGGCTGTGCCTTTTTTGGATACCAACGTATACTGTTTACATACATTTTTACTTTAATCTCAAGTCTAAAAATGCTTCAAAAGACAATCAACGAAAAACCGGTATTTCAGCTGATCTTTTCTTTACTGTACACTAAAGATTGAGTTAGGGGGCCAGAGGTGGGCAAAACAATAAATAGATAGTGTTAGTAGTAGTCAGTGCTACTCTCTAATGGCCAAAATATAAAATGGTTCAAAAAATGGGCGGAAAAATGTCTACACAAAAACTATGCAAAAAAATCGAGTAATGTAGGCTAAAAATTAGTAAATACTGACGTCCGCGACAATCGCGGACTTACTTTCTTTTTTTTCTTTTCTTTTTACGCTCGACTTTTTTCCCCGAACGTTGAGTATCGATCGGCTCCGCGAGCTTCGGAGAAGCTCGCGTCACGACTTGGCCGACGGGCCGCACCCTCTAAACGGGGGTGGGGACCGAGCGGCCTGCGAGCGCGGCCCAAGCTGCAGCCGATCTGCACATATTTTACGCCGCCCGGCGACAACCAATCAAAGAGCGCCATCACTCGCCCCCTAACCGCACCGAGGTATTTTGTTTAATCCGAAATTTCGGAGCAACACTCGTTCTCCGCGCGACGCCGGAGACGGACCTCCTGGCCAAGAGCCCCTGCCAGGTCTCTCCCTCAGAGAGGACCTCGCCTGACTCCCGCCGCCAGCGACTTCGTCGCTCTTGGCATAAGGAGTCCCCCGCTCCCTCGCCTAGCGCGGACTTCGTCCGCACCAGGACATACAGGGACGACTCCGAAATACGTTTCGGAGTCAACGGGGAAAGGGCGAGGGACACTCACACCACGAGGACCTCGCACGAGCCGAACCGCGAATAAAACCGTCATCTTTTTTTTTCGATTTTCTTATTTAGTTTCTATTTTTTTTATTATTAGTTATTTTGCTCTATCGTTCATAAGAGAAATTTATTTTAACTTAATTAATTGTTCAATGCATTCATTTAATTCAGCCTAACCTACCCTTTTTCCTCATGCTCTCCGCCGACTGCTGAGTTTATGTCAATACAATTTTACAAAAATACGAAATAAAATATTATATCATTAAATTTACACATGGAACATGTTTTTTCTTAAAGTTAAATAGTTCTAGATTACATTTCTACAATAAAAAAAACCGCTGCCAATTCATTGGCAAGATGCTTCCTCAAACTAGTTTATCGATTCCATTTTTTAAATTTAAAAAACAAAAGTAATTTTTCACGACAAAACTTTATTAATAAATAAAACTGTTTTCTTTGTTGTTCTTTGTTGTTTGTTAAACAATTTGACTTAATGCAAAAAATATCTTTTTTGTTTTTTCATTTACGCATCCTATACAAACAATTAATTACTGTTATAAAAAATTTTAAAGAAATACATTAGTTTGAGAAAGAAAAGTATGTATTGGCAATAATCTAATAAATATTTGTTTTGAAACAGGTATTTAACTACTATCCTGCTCGACTTAGTGATTTAAAGTTAATCCATCATTGTAACAATCATACAAATATAATAACTAAGTTATACTTCTTAACAAAAGTCAATGAATCGTTTTGAAATTTAACAGAGAGGTAGTTTTTTATATTTAAAAATCGATTTCTTTACCCAAAAAATCTGACTTTTGCGATCAAAGATATTTTATATTTTTATGAAATATTTTTATGAAATTTTTACAAAATTCATATTTTGAAATCCCACGGCACCGTGTACTAGGGCAACACTAAAATTTCACTTTCAAAATATGAATACATTTCATGAATTTCATAAAAATGTGAAATATCTATGGTCACAACTGTCAGAAATTTTAGGCAAAAAATCAATTTTTAGATATAAAAAAGCTACCTCTCTGACATATTTCAAACAATTTATTGACTTTTACTCCTGTTATCATAAACGAAAGAAAACACACTTGTTTTCAAAAATGATTTTTTTCTATAAAAACAAAATCAAGAAATCCATTGAAATTTTAGCAAAATATTGTGCTCGATAAGTTTAATAACTGGTAAAAATTTTTAATCCATCAATCGAATATTCGTTTTAAATAAAAATGCAATTATAAGAAATTTATAAAAAATTTTTAACCTCAAATATCGTTGGTCACAACAGTCAAATTTTTTTGGACAAAAAACTCGATTCTTAGATATAAAAAAGCTACCTTTCTGCCAAATTTTAAAACGATTCAATGAGTTTTATTCCTGTTAACGTAAACGAAAGAAAACGCACTTGTCTTCAAAAATAATTTTTTTCTCAAGAAAAAAATCAATAAATCTCTTGAAATTCTAACACAATGTTATGCTCGATAAGTGTAATAAGTGGTAAAAATTTTGATTAATCAATCGAATATTCTTTTTAGAAATGCAATAAGAAACTTATAAAAAATTAATATCAAATATCTTTGGTCACAACAATCAGATTCTTTTGGGCAAAGAACTCGATTCTAAGATATAAAAAAGCTACCTTTCTGGCAATTTCCAAACGATTCGTTGACCTTTACTCCTGCTGTCGTAAACAAAAGAAAATATCTTCTTATCGAAAATAATTTCTTTCTCGAGAAAAAAATTGGAAAATCTCTTGAAATTTCAATATAATGTTGTACCCGATAAGTGTAATAAGTGGTAAAAATTTTGAGTCAATCAATGGAATATTCTTTTTAAAAATACAAATACAAGAAATTTATAAAAAATTTTTAACCTAAAATATCTATGGTCACAACAGTCAGATTTTTTTGGCCAAAGAACTCGATTTTTAGATATAAAAAAGTTACTTCTCTGCCAAATTTTAAAACGATTCATTGACCTTTACTCCTGTTATCGTAAACGAAATAAAACGCACTTATTTTCAAAATTTTTTTTTTTCTCGAAAACAAACCAACATAACCTCTTGAAATTTTAACACAATTTTGTACTCGATAAGTGTAATAAAAATTTTGAGTCAATCAATCGAATATTCTTTTTAAAAATGTAAATGTAAAATTTATAAAAAAATTTTAACCTCAAATATCGTTGGTCACAATAGTCAGATTTCTTTGAGCAAAGAACTCGATCCTTAGATATAAAAATGATACTTCTCTGCTAAATTTCAAAACGATTCATTGACTTTTACTCCTGTTATCGTAAACGAAAGAAAACGCACTTGTTTTCAAAAATAATTTCTTTCTCGAAAACAAATCAACATAACCTCTTCAAATTTTAACATAATGTTGTACTCGATAAGTGTAATAAGTGGTACAAATTTTGAGTGGATAAATGAAAAAGTTTTTGAGATATTAATTAAAGAATTATGAACCATATTTTTATTACTAACACATGACAGGCTAAAGATAATTTAAATATTAAAAAAAGAAACTGTAGGTAATTTACGAATTAAAAAATAAAAAAAACGAAAAATTCAAAATCGTTATTTGAATATAAAACATAAGAAACTTGATAAAATAAAAAAGTAGGTTATGCCCTCTCTATTCTCCTCCGGAACAAAGAGAATAAGCTTTGTCCGATGTAAATCGGTCGATCGGTTCAAAAGTTATCGCCTGTACACACACACACAAACACACAAACACACACACACGCACACACACGCACACACACATACACACACACACACACACACGCGAAAATTTTTTTTCTCAAAAACAACGGATTTTAGCGCCAAAAGTCTTAAAACAAGTTTTTGAACATTTTTTGTTTCAAAAATTTTTTTCACCGTTACAAAGCTTCCTCTTTGAGGAAGCAAAAATCGATTTTTTGGTAATCACTCCGTTAAAAGGTTCAACCATGTTGTAATTATTATTTATGGTTCCATCCCACCCTGCTGGTGAGCATTGTTTCCTGTGTAGCAATCACCAATTGCATCAGCGTAGCGAACACGTTTGTAGGAAAAGAATCCTGCTGTTGATACTTGTTGAGCACTCAACCCAAAAAGGCAGCGGATCTTACACGTCAGTTGTTACTTTTTCGAAAATACCGTTGTTACCTTTTCGTACTAGAGGAGTCTCAATAATCTTAATCCGCTGGGTGTTTCCCGCTAATAAATCGAATACATCGATGGTGGCTTGCTCATTATATAATATGCGACTTTTCAATCTGTCCCGGGGCCAGTCATAATTACGGATCTTTACTTTCCATTCAGGGGTGATGATCTCTAGCTTTCTCCATTCGAGTAAGTTCATGTTGGGAACGCCATTTGCTGGAAAAGCTCCACCTGGTAAAGTTATCGGTAGCACATTCGTTCATATAAGGTTTCATAACCAAATGTGAAATATAGCATTCGTAAAGATTATGATTTGTAGCGGTAATGGGCCCAAAACTGCCTGCTGGGATAGCACCTGTAGGTGCTGCTGCTGCTATAGCGTTACGAGGTACAGCATCTGACGTAATATTCATATATACTACATCGCCATTTGGTGTTAAACTACTGTTCAAATTTTCTAAATATTCCGCAATAATTGCTGGAATAAAGTGTCGCTTAGGTCGTATGTCCAACGGTTTCTTGTACACTCGAAATCTATTTTCTCGGTTGACTTTACTATTAGGTCAATAACATTTAAATGGTAGTAAAGACACGTTGTAACAGACAAAAAGGTAATCAATAGTAGAGTCGATTTGTACCATATCGTGAGCAGTCTTAACGATATCAAGGTAAGCGGAAAATTCAATATTATGAAGGCGACCTGCCACTACTGGGGTCTTAGGATGAATATCGATCTTATCAAATCTATAATTTTGTTCTTCCTTCTCGTTCTCACTCGCTTCTTTATTTTTGTCGACTTTGGTGGTCTTATCTCTTTGCCACTGTTTGATTCTGTTTGTTGGCGCATTGCGCCTACGCCCTCAACCGCTTCCACGCTGGACAATGGATTCACGTTCCGGCTATTCTTCGAGCTTTGGGGAGAGTTTTTCTAGAGACTCAACTCTTTTATCGTTATCTCGGGGAGGGAATGATCGTCCTTACCACGATTGGTTATGGTCCGTGATCTCACGAAACCACGTCCTCTATTCACAGTACTCATTATTAAAAACAAAATAATTTTCTTGTCTACAAGAGGGAATGACAGCTGCATTCCAAATTTGGTTCAACTACATCGAAAATAGTGTTCAAGACTTGATGCACTTCCCGCACGGTCGACGCGGAACTCGTCATCGGCTTCGCTGGCGCCTCTTTGACTCGTCCAAGCACTAGTTACGTGAACTATTTCGTTAATACTAGTATTCATCCAATTTTCTGTATTTTTCTCAACGGCATCTTTTTCTGAAAATGATATTGATTTTATCCTGGTAGAAATTGTCTCTATCGGAAATGGTCAGGAAAATAATAAATAGCTAGTAAAAATAGCTAATTTCTGGCTATTGATGAAACGATTTGTCGGTCATATTTTCTATTTAATGGAAATAACACAATCTTAAAATATTTTTACTAAATTTTCTCTGTAATTTGATCATGTGTTTAAAAACAAATATTAAAAAAAGATAGCTAACAAAAATGTAAACACGAATTATTGGTATTTAATTGATTTATAGTACTGTTTCAAGGGATACAAACTAAAACAATGATTTTTCCGTTTGATTCTGTCTCTCTCACCCCTTGCCATTATAGCAAGCCTCTTATTAGCCATTTCTTGACTAAAAAAAACTAACCAACTTTAAAATCTTTTAATTACTCACAAATAAGCTAATGTAAATTTGTGAAAAAACTTATTCTATTATTCTGTCTGTATTCTGAAATGCCCAAGAAAAGTGTCTAGTTTTTAAAGATTATTCGGGAAACTAGCTATTTATTAGGTAAATAATGGAATCGATTTGCACCAGGGTAATTAAAGTGTCAATGCACGCAGGGAAAAACATTATTCTTCGTTTACTACTGCTTGAAAATAGTACTACTGCATGCTACGTGATCTGCAACAGCATTTGTGTCACCTGTCAACCTGGTTGATTCTTTAAATTCTTCTCTCTCTCTCTCTCTCTCTCAAATTTCTTCTTTAGATTTTTGGAGTGACCTTTTCACTCTTCGATTGAGTGACATCTCACCAGGGTATTTGAAAAAAATTAAATTATAATTATAAAAATTACACAGGCCCACAAAAAAGTATCTTGTGCTAGGGTCGAGATCACACTATTCCTATGTATTTTGGCCTCCTGAACATAAATTTGAAATCAAACACAGGGGTCAAAAGGCTTATTTTCAAGAAAACTAAAAAAAACTCATAAAAGCGACATTTTTCCACTTTTATTGCCACGTACTATGGAATAGGTATGCCAAGTGGAAAAGAGTATTATAAGTTAACCAAATGAATCTTCTGGATACTAATTAAATAGGGATTAACAGTTATTCGCTATTTTGAACGGATAAAATCGATGAAAAACTTGTATTTTCCACTTTAGCATTGAAGTACGTCAAATGGTCGTGTGATACAATTAATTATTAGCATACAAAATTAAAACAAGGAATCACTATTGGCAGCGGGTTTTTATTTGCCTCATACGTAAAATTGAGCTCTTAACAAACTGTAATTAAAATTAAACCGACATTAACATTGGCATTGAATATCGATTATTCAATTAAAACCCTTATTTGATAACATTACTATATCAGCATTTACTTTATTATCTCATTAATTCGAGTTTATTTTCACCACTGACGCACTCGCCAAAATCAATCCCCTAAAAAAGCAAACCAACCTCGTAAATAAGAGGCGAAATCGCCACCAAAAATATCGCGAGTCGATTCCTCTTTTCCAATGCGTGCGCGCGCTCGCACAAAACCATTCCACAAAGAGTCATCGACGATGCCGCCGCCGCTCGGCGATTACAAAATAAATTAATGATGCAAAATATTTGCCAACGCGAATATTTTACAGCCAATTAAATCGGTAGCCATCCATCCATCCCTCGGAAATCGAAAAATCCATTTAGTTAATACCCCGTGATCGGAATAGAATCGCGAATCTACATTTCCGCGGTCAGCGGAGGCCATGCCGGAGCCTATACCTCGAAATTGAAAGCACGTGCATCCCAAAAAAAAAACGAAAAGTACGAGTTCTCAGCGTTTTCGTTATAAGTATAAGCAGTGACGCACGCATGTGTATAGTATGTAGAGCGTGAGGTGACGATTTTCAGACGACGTAAGCCGCGCTACGCAGTTAAACTCCACGTGTCGGTCATAGCACGGGTATGTACTAAGAGCCCAAGTACATTCGTGTCGACGCGTGTTCTTTAAGTATAATCTCTCGTCGAGAACTATCCTCTCTCTCTCTCTTTCTCTTCTCGAGGTTTTAGATTTTTCCCGAGTAGAGAAGGAGAGGCGGTTTAACAGGAGAAATAAAAGCCGTAATGACTTGGCTCTCCGCGGGAGAAAGACAGGGAGAAAGAGAGAGAGTCCTTGTTCGCGAGATCGTGCAAATGGATATCTTGAGCTCTTCCCTTTCTAGTGGAGAAGATTTCTTTTCCTCTTCTTTTTAATATTTTTCGGAGAAATATCTGAATGGATTTTAGCTATTTTTGTGCAACAGTTGCTGGACGAACAAATATTCTCGTCCTGCAGAGACACGCTCTTTGTGGGAAATACTTAATAACGATGACGTAGAGTAATATCACTTACAAGGAGTTCCAAGAAGAAGGAGAAGAACGACCGAAAATCCTTCCTTTTACTACACTCATTAAACCTAGTGTAGGGAACTACGCGTCATTCAAGAGCCACACTGAATGTCCGAGAACTAGGGCACACGCCACATACCAGTGTTGTTTTACCATATGTATACGTAAACAAAAAAAATCGCTCGAGTTCTCCCAGGGTGATAAAAGTTTTCGCCAATAAAAGTTTGCGCAAGAGTCCCGAGTACCGATAGAACAATAATACAGGGAATACCGCGAGTTTTCGCTTGTCCTACACACACACACATACGCCCACATGGGGTATACATCAGATCTTCATTCGGCGAACTTTTCAAATTTTACAATTTCTCGGAAAATGTAGAGCAGCCTCGCTGTAACTGCCATTCACCAGCACCACCACCACTGCGGGCTATGACGTCATATCGAGTACCGTGTAGTATAACGCGGTAACCACCACGTACGCACGGACCGACGACGTCAGCGTACGGATTTAATAGTCAATAACTCTGCAATTTCAGTCCATTTTGAGCAAGAGAGACAGAGAGAGAGACAGACACGCGTGCGCGTCGAAATAAATTTACGATCGACTTTAATGCGACTCGCGCGTCAGTCGCGCCGAACTGACGATATATAACACGTTTTTTCGCAAAAACACGCGGAGCTAATAATCCCCGAACGGATTATTTCTCCAGCTCTGGAACGTCTACAGTATATAGTTCAACTCGTGCGTCTCTAATAACGCCTCATTAAATTTAATGCCCGCTCTCAGCCCGGCTACGACGCAACGAAAGTGCGAGAATTCATAAACCGGCCGCTACTCTACTTATCTGCCCCTCGTTAATTCGTCGCGACCTCCGGCCCCCATAGCAAAACATAGAATCCATTTGTCTTCTCCTCCTTCTATACCATTTCCAAGATGTCAGCGCTCGAAGTAAAAAGTCGTTTAATACCAACACGCGTATCACAACTCTTGAAGAAAATGAGGGAGGCGGTACAATCGCAAAGCGTGCGCAGTGATTTACAGTTTGTCCGAGCGCCGCGCGTGTTTATCTATCTCGCTGTTCCCTCGCGCGTTCGCCCGCTAAAAAGCTACGTTACACTCGTCGTCGTGGTTCAGTTCGCAATCACTGCACTACACTACTACTACTTCGGTTGAATGGCTGTACAACTGATTCGCGCGTGTCGCCGCGTTGTAGTGCGTACATACAGAGAGAGTGGAAGAGCGTGAGTAATTACTCGTAGCGGCGCAAACAGCTTGCGAGGAGCGCGGGAAACGAGGCCAGAGGACTTCCCTCTCTTTTTTCCAACCGTTTGTCTTCATTCTTTCGCGAGCTTTTCGACGCTGTTCTCGGTTCGTTAACCTTCCCCCGTCTGCCTCGTTAATGTCTTCAAAGCGCGTGCTTAAATTTCGGCCCGCGCTTCTTTCTATCTCGCCGACTGTTTTCCTCTAGTGCGCGCGCTCGCGCGTGTACAACGCGGGGGAAGATTGATTTACGCCCCGTTTTCCAGAGCTAATCCTCCGGATGAGAATACATTATACCTTACCCTAATTCGAGACGTTCGCATACGTACACACACATATATACGTACAGACATGCATCAAATAGCGGCACATAACTGCTGTCAGAGCCACGTGCACGCGCGCGCGTATCGATGGCACAGCTGCTTACGCGCGCGGAAATTGACTGGATGCAAACATGTATGTATACGTGTATGTCCAACGCGTGCCAAGTGGCCTGGCCAATTTGCAACGCTTCCTTCTCTCGACTCCAGTTGACCCATCGTCGTCGTCGTCGTTGTCGTCGCTGTTGATCTTCGCAGCTTCGAGTGTTGACGCTTGCATTATTGATGCCGTGGTGTCGCTTTGCGCCTTGAGTTCGCTTCATTCTTCTTCTTCTTTTTTGTTGGCCGAGGTACTTCGCGATGTTGATCCCTCAATCCCAACTGCCCGGGTGGAGTGAAGTTTCGTTGTAATGTTGACTCTCGAGTCTTCGATCTTCTCTCTCTCTTTCTCTATACATAGCTGTGTGTAGAAGCGAGTGGTAGCGTGCAGGCGCGTTACTTCGAGCGGTATGTTATTAACGTTTTACGCTGCATTAAACGGGATGACGTGATAGTTTGATTCACGAAGCGAATCCGGAATATCGAGTTCTCCGGAACGTCGCCTTGGAATTCTCATACCGGTCGCTCCTCTTTATATTTAACAATTTCGGAATTCCGAAAAGTAAATATCGCGCCCTCGTTATCGACGAGTCTCTCTCGGGAAAATAACGACGCAGGCGCGCGCACGTGCACACCATCCTCCAGCCGAATATCAAATTCACCGTCATTATGTATACCTAGGCGTCGCAATTATCGGCGCCGCGCACCCGTTAAATTGCATCATCCCTTTCTCACTCTCACTCTCTATCTTTCCCCCTATATATATATATATATATATACAGACACCTATACCAGTATATAATACGCGCTCGTGCTCATCGCATTGAAATCGGCCGCGCGCGCATGCGTTAAATCCCGATGATCCTCCCGCGGAGCGGAAAACACGCGTAGCGAGTCACCCTCGCAGATGTTGGGAATCACCGGCCACATCCCTCCCTCCTCCTCTCAAGTACGTTTTACGGGCGGCAGCGCGTTTACTCATATATATATATAGCCTCCGGGGGCGAGAGCGGACTATAGTTTGTACGTGTGTGCGCGGAGACTTGACTGTAAGTATAACCTAGATAGTAAAATGAGATTATCAGCCATATATATATATGTGTGTGTGTGTGTGTGTGTGTGTGTGTGTGTGTGTGTGTGTGTGTATCTGTGTTGGACCCCTAAGTTATTTCTTTTTCGTCCGATTTTAGTGCCAAGCGTTTTAGGGTCAGAGCGTTTTCCTTGCGGAGATGGTTTAAACGGTTAGCGCTTGAATTTGATGGTAAATTGGCTGTTCGCGCGCTGGCTTTATCGCGAGACGTGGAAATAGAGGCTTCGTATAGGATAGATGCGCGTGCGCAGGATTATATTGCGTAATTATGGATGCGATGTAATAATTTTCACGGCCAATGAAGGTTAAATGGTAGCTTCATCACCGGCGGCTGATATAGTATTATACGCGTGGGTATCGTGTGATTAGCACACGCATTTCCCGGCGCATCATTACTTGGCGTTATAATTTAATATTGATGAAGATTAATTACCAACGGGTTTGAGTGTGTGAGTAGATATTTGACGTCGGGCAATATAATCCGGGCGAAAAGCGCGGCTGATATAACCGGCTAGACGACGCATTGTTATAACAGTCGATATTGAATATTCTTTTATTCCTCATTTCATCCATTAAACATTTCATTAACTTTGACCTCTCCATTTATCAACCCTCACCTTCACCCCTTTTCTACTCTCAAAAAATTACACCCATCCACACATACGCGCACGACACTCGTTAAACTCGAGCCGAGAACAAAGTGCATCGGATCGCAGGCGTGGGATGTCGTTGTCCTCTGCCTCGCGTGCCAAAAAAAAAACGAGAGAGAAAGCGATAAATACCGATCGCGTCACGTATACCGCTATAGCCTCGCGCGGCTCGCTTTACGGCGAAATCGATACGCTCGCGCGCTTATGAAAGTCTGATCAGCGCGCGTTCCGATGCAAACGGGTAAATAACGCGGCCGCGCGCTCGTATCACGAGCAGCAGAAACCGAAAATTGAATCCGAGAGGGCAGAAGGGCCGCTACTACTACTACTGCTAGGACGATGCGGTTGGCGGGAGAGGATGTGATTTGGTTTGTATTGCGGTCGGGTTGGAAGATTGCCGGTGTGTATTGTTGGTAAAAGGGCGGGGTTGTGTAACAGGATGGTTTTTGGAGGGAGAGCGTCGGTGATTGGGAAATTCAGTGATGGGAGTGGATGAGTGCTCTTTTTATTTAAAGAGAATATAGTGTTTCGGGGTTAGACCGGGGAGATTATGGCTGGTATAAAGATTATGGTAATCGGCTTTGGAGATGATTGTACCGAGGTTTTGGTGTAGAATCTCGTCGATGTATAAGTTTCGTAATTGAAGTTGTTGAGAGCCACGAGAATCGCGTTTAGATCATTAACTTTGCACTGTATTGTGCGGTAAGGCGACTTATAACAAACTTTAAAGTTTTTATTTAGTTAAATTTTAGATCCATCGAACCTCTCAGGTTTAGATCGCAGCGTTAATGTTTTCCATTAAAACGACAATTTCAATGATATATATATATATATATATATATATATATATATATATTTAAATAAAAAGAGCACTCATCCACTCTCATCACTGAATTTCCCAATCACCGACGCTCTCCCTCCAAAAACCATCCCGTTACACAACCCCGCCCTTTTACCAACAATACACACCGGCAATCTTCCGACCCGACCGCAATACAAACCAAATCACATCCTCTCCCGCCAACCGCATCGTTATATATATATATATATATATATATATATATATATATATATATATATATATATATATATATATATATATATATATATATATATATATATATATATATATATATATATATATATATATATATATATATATATATATATATATATATATATATACGAAACTGTAAAATTAATCAGCACCTGTTCACTGATTCTCATCATTTCCACGTACTAAAAACGACAAATTTATCATTGCCGAGCGGAAAACCAATTTCGATTCGACCACGTTCAACTAATTTCCAGTGCCACCACCCCTTTCATCGATCTCTGCTACACTACAGCAACGCCCGTCCACAGGTCACAACCGATCAGGCAGCAAATATCGTTCGATTTCTCTCCTTGCGAAGTAGCCGTCATCCTTTTTTGCCTCTCAACGCCGAATGTTTTTCTCACGCCGTCGCTGTTGCCGTTATATAAGTGACTCTGTCAATATGTTCGATATTCCGTCCGCGCGCGCGAGGGAAGTCCCAGAGAGAGAGAGAGAGAGAGAGAGAGAGAGAGAGAGAGAGAGAGAGAGAGAGAGAGAGAGAGAGAGAGAGAGAGAGAGAGAGAGAGAGAGAGAGAGAGAGAGCACTCTCTTTTTCGCGCGCGAGCTGCCGTGGCAAAATGTTTCAGAGAGTGGCTGAAGTGTGGCGAGTGAAAGAGATCCATTTTTGGAGCAAAAATAGGGAGCTTGATGTATTTATGGCTATGTAAAAATGCATGAAGTTGGTGTGCGCGATCTCATGTTCAGTTCTGGTAATATATTAAATGCTTTCTTTGAGGTTTGTTATTTTTTTTTATTTTTGTTAGGTTGAAAGGAAGGATCCCCGTGATTTTATAAGGTTTGAACCGATGAAAAGGAACGGGTAAAATCAATACCATTATTTGAACGTTGTAAAACTAGAATTCAATAACAGTCGTCGCTTTAATAGTAGGGAAATTGAACAAAGATGAAAATTAAAATTTAAGAAAAATAAATAAAAAGTTTATGGATAAGCAGTTAGACCAGATGATGTATCGCTTGAACGTAAAATATCCTCAAAATATTCTTTTCCGAGCTTCAACGTTTTAAAATTCACGTCTTGTCCCCGCGTTCCCCTCTAACCCCTAAATCTCAATCTATTTTAACTCTCTTAATACTCTACACCTCAGCCCACTCGAGCCCCTAATTCACCATCACCTTCTAAGAAGAAATTCTCGTCGCCATTTAAAAACGTATCCCACCAACCCATGGCTACTAAAACGCGCGCGACCCAGCCGCGTTACCTCTCTCGTGCGTCATACCTGCCTTCCACTCTCTCGCTCCACTTTTTACAACATCCTCCTTCCTCCATCCGAAACAAGACAACATCATCTCTTTCAACTTCACCGTAAAACTTTTTACCTATAATTACCTTCCCACAAAAGAACCTTCAAAGCTCTCTTCACCCATCGCCTTTCTTCTCTTGAAAAAGGGAAAGAAAAAAAACCGAACCTTCGCCCGCGTATATATTTTTTTTTTTATCGTAGAGCCATTTCGTATACAAACAAGCGCGCGCAGGTGAGGCCAGATAGGACAGATAGCTAAACCACGAGCAATTTTTCCTATCGAGAGAGAGAGAGAGAGACTGAGTGAGGTGTCGTCCCACCCCTATTGTCGAGGGCATTGACGTCATAGCGCGCGCTGCACGCGCGCCGCGCGGAGAGATGCACTCGCGAGCGCACTCGCGCTCGCGCTGCCCTCTGCGGCCCAGTCAGTGAGCGCGCGTGAGTCTTGCGCGTTTTCGACTACGCAATGTGGGTATGCGTGTACGTGTATACATATAAGTGTACTAACGTTTTACCTTATATATGTGTAGGGGATGTACGCGAGAGACTATAATTGCAAGAGTACACGTGGGATAGAACTTTATATCGAATGTTCTTCTTTCCCGCCTCGCTCGTATACATGGGTGGGGAAAACCTCGATACAGCGTTTTCTTTTAGGATGACGAGGGGGCCTCGGAGAGAACCTTTTTCTCTTTTTTTTTTCATCGCGTCATCGCTTCTTCGCGTCAAGTCTACGAGTGCACTTTAGTATCTATCTCTTGCGAGGCAGGGGGAGAGGGGGGGCAAAACGGACATTCGATTCAATTACAACGGCGGAGCGGCTAAACGGTTGCAGCACATTCGTCGATAATTGAATTCCTTCGCTTCCCGCGCGCGCGTTAATACAGCCGGTAATATCTCGGCTCTCGGGAGGAGGAAGAGGTCGGGAGAGATTTTTCAGCCGCCGTCTCACCCTTCACCTCGAGACGACACGGCACACGAAGTCCATTATTAACGCGTGGCACATTGTGGTTTATAAAGTGCGAGAAAAAGGCGAAGGTGATATTAAATGAACCGTGTGAAATTGAATTCCGGCACGCTTGGAGAAACACGAGGGCAGCAGTGGAAAAAAAAACAAACAAAAGCGCGATTATACATATATAATAGATAAAATCACGTACCTCCGGGCGACGAGCTGGCGTACCAGGAAGAGCAGCGGCAACGTCGGCTCCGCTGCACCACGTCTCTGATCGTCATCTCGGCGTTGGTCCAGGACGTCTGGCTGCTGACCGCGCCTGGACCTCTTCCTAACAGCCTCAGCCTCTCTCTTTATTCCCGCTCTCTCTCTCTCTCTCTCTCTGTTCCTTTCACCACACGTCTATTATACACACTTGTACTCTCTGTCTCTCTTCCCTTAACAACTCACGTGTTCGGCCTCTTTCTCTGTCTTTCTCTCAACAATAATAATACATCCGCAGGCGATCACTCGAAGGGAGAAGAAGCACGTCGCACTCACTCTCTCGCGAGCGAGCGAGCGCGCGCGCGAGTATCTCGGTGCGTCGCGGCGAACTGAGAGAGCCGCCTCGAGTGCGGTCGGCGGCCATGCGCGCACGCGCGAGCCGGCGCGCGCGACGAGCGACGTCGTCGCTGCCGCTGCCGCTGCTACTGTTCCGTTGTGTATAATGTTGTATATACACCGCAGGTGTGTATACGTCAGCAAAAGGAGGAGAGGGAGTGAGTTTAAACGGTAGGTTAAACGGCGCGTGTGCAGCGTGCTTTTTACGGGACACACACGAGGGTGCGACGAGACGCGTCAGCGAGGATCGTGTCAAGGTTTGGAGAGGAATTTTTCTTTTTAAGGAGGGAAGGGGGGATGTAATTGGGTCGGGCTGACAGTTTATTGTGAGGCGTTTTTTGAAGGGGAGGAAGGGAGGGTTTGCTGTTGTTGTTGGTGGTGGTATTTGTTACGGAATTTGTAAGGGGGTTTTGAAGTTCGCGAATGTATTCGAATCACGCCGGAGATCTAAACACTTCCGCTATAGTTTCCCCGGGAGAGGAGCCTTGATTTGCATGTTTTGGTTCGGTTAACCAGCGCGAACGCGCATTCAAGCTGCTGAAATATTCATGATTTCGTAAAATTCAATGTGTAAAATGTTGTAACTGTAGTTGCGAAACATACCTGTGTGAATTTTCGAAGCGCAAGTTTTAGCGATGTTATTTACTGCGCTGTGGCGATAAGTTCGGTAAAAAAAAATGAGCCACGGTATCGTAGTAAATCCTACCTATTAGAACGTCGATATTGCGTATCTTGCTATATAGCTATGAACATTTTTAAGTACACGATAAGCGCGCGCGATTGCTCGCGGGCAAATACAAAGACGGGAACAGTATAATGACGCAATTATCGAATTCCGTAAGTGGGAAAGAAATAACTCGGCAAAAGCAGATGAGCATCTACATTGACGATATTGGTAATCCTTTTAATAAATGTTAAACAGATTCTTTAGCTGCCGCGTGATGGAAACAGTGTCGATTGTAGCGTAAACGGTGGTTTATCTTATTTTTAGCCTCGACAATTGCAGCGAAAAAGTTTTTTTTTCTGTTATTATCGAGCGGAAAGAAAAAGGGCGAGCGCGCGTTTACTATTTCTCCCTTTTTTTGGTTGCACAGTTAAAAGCCTTTTTGCACTCTAATCTCATAGAGGCGAGAGTTTACCTTCGGAATCTGTAACAGAATTTCTCATAAGCTTTCAGCGTTTTTCACTCGGTTTTTTCCTTCTCTCTCTCTCTCTCTCTCTCTCTCTCTCTCTCTCTCTCTCTCTCTCTCTCTCTCTCTCTCTCTCTCTCTCTCTCTCTCTCTCTCTCTCTCTCTCTCTCTCTCTCTCTCTCTCTCTCTCTCTCTCTCTCTCTCTCTCTCTCTCTCTCTCTCTCTCTCTCTCTCTCTCTCTCTCTCTGTCATCGCCGCCCGCACACGTAAATATCGATAAAAATATTAATTCCACAATAACTGCGAATACTCGGCACGAAATATTCAAACCCATTTTACCATCTCTCCTCTCTGCTATTGGAAAATCAATCTCTCGGAAAGTGTCAGAAACCCCAGTTATATCAAATACATTTTAATCAGCTATCCTCTCGCCGCGAAATCACAATCCACGCGAGTCTCCGCCTAACCCCACCCCGCCCAATTAAATTAAATTACGAGGAAAAAAAACCGCCACCCGAGCGCGCGTCCTCGGCTCTTTCGAAAAGCTTCTTAATTATACTTTTATACACTGGGAGCCTGCGCGAGTAATATAAAGCGTCCGCGGCCCTTAATTCTCCCTCTCGCTCGCGCGCGCGACCTGATGCGACGACGCGCCCCGGGGATTTTCTCCGCGTCATCTATACGTGCTGCTCGTTTCCGCGTCGCTTTTTTTTCTTGAGGGACGAAAAACGAGTGAGACAGAAGCGTAGCGGACGAAAGGGACTTAATTGCCCTTTATCCGGTTTGTCGATCGCGCGACAGAGGCGGCGCGGCTCGCTCTGAAATAATGAGGAGAGGGGCTTGATATTTTATTTATGAAGGGGTAAGAGAGCCGAGGGTCTTGGGTTCGTTATTTTTTCCTCTCGCGTCTTTCTTCTTTAGCAAGACTGCATGCGATAGATTTTCCTTTGCCCCGTGAACCTGTTATGTAGATGGGGTTTTTCTAGGAATTGGAAAGTTATGAATGTTTCTTGACGAGGGTTTAAATATTTCAAACTGGAATTAAATTTAACGGTAAAAAGGTTGGTTTTAAGTTGGATTACCGAAAAGATTGTTTTATAATTATAATTTTTAATTTGGGATTATAAGTTTTATAAGAAATTGAATAAAAAGTTATTTTTATGAAATTAAAGGAAAACTTTCTTGGTTGGAATCGTATTTAATAAATTGTAAAATAAAACGCGGTGATGAACGGACCAAGGTTGAACTTATAAAACAAGGAAAATACTGAAATGCAAACTCGAAAGTTCAGTATTTTCTTGCATTTGTAAATTCCACTTTAGTTTGTTTGACAATCATACCATATTCCACAATTTAAAAAAAAAAAATATATATTTTAGTAAGTTTTTCTATTGCCCAAAATTTTCATCGCACTTTCATCTCGAAATAACAGCTGATGACCCAAAATTCAGGGTCGATTAAATTATGCCAAACTTAATTACTAAAGCTCAATATCACAGAATATATTTGTACACTTCAATTACACGGCCTTCAATTATTTAGGGAAATGAAGTTTGAAAGTAAAAATCAAAACTAGCGGTACTGATGGATATATGTAACATCCGCGCAATTCAGGCTCTCTCTCTCTCTCTCTCTCTCTCTCTCTCTCTCTCTCTCTCTCTCTCTCTCTCTCTCTCTCTCTCTCTCTCTCTCTCTCTCTCGCCCGCGCGATTGATGTTCAATTTAGCCCTGCGGTTTACCTCTAAGTCGAGTCGTATTGTATTATTTACCGGTGCGCCAGCTGTAATTATCGTTTACCATTAGATTAGCCGGCGGCCCGCTTCAAGGATATTTGTGTTTGGAGAGAGCCCACATATCCTATAACCGGCCTAATTGCGCCAATCAATTCGGCCACCGCTCGTGCGCACGCAACTTTTTTCGTAATGATTATTGGTGTGAAAAAGTCTTTCAAAGAAATCACCCATGTGGTTGAAAGTAAAAAATAAAATGTCATCTATTATTACTAATAATTTATTGCTATTTGGTACCTTAATATAATAATTATTCCTAAATAAGAGTTATTTTATAATTTAAAATAATTTTATATTTTTAAATTTGATTCATGGTCAACTATATCAGGATAAATCTTTATCTCTGTAATTATGATGGTTTCTATATGAATTAAATTTTAAAGATAGATTTTTGACAAAACCATATACCACGAATTTAAGAAATAATATAATATGAAACAAAATTAGGGGGTGTTGCACAGTACTTTACTATACTAACACTGTTTTATCAGTGGCATATCCCTGGTGGAAATCGATTCCATTATGTACCTAATTAATAGCCAGTTTCCCCAATAATCTTTAAAAACTAGACACTTTTTTAATAAACAGAATAATAGAATAAACTTTTTCACAAATTTACATTAGCTGATTTATGAGTATTTAAAAGATATTAAAGTTGGCCAGTTTTTTTAGTCAGGAAATGCCTAATAAGAGGCTTGCTATAATGGCAAGGAGTGAGAGAGACAGGATCAAACGGAAAAATCATTGTTTTCGTTTGTATCCTCTGAAACAATACTATAAACGAATTGAATTAAATACCAATAATTCGTGTTTACATGTTCGTTAACTATCTTTTTTAATATTTGTTTTTAAATACATGATCAAATTACAGAGAAAATTTAGTAAAATGTGTTATGTTATCTCCATTAAATAGAAAATATGACCGGAAAAATCGTTTCATCACTAGCCACAAATTAGCTATTTTTACTAGCTATCCATTATTTTCCTGGCCATTTCCGATAGAGATAATTTCTACCATGGATGCAAAAGTAATTAATATGAAAAAGAATAGTGATTTAGTCTTGAACAAATTGAGTTGCTCTGATGTAATCCTGTAATACATCATTCTCCAAAGTTCGAGGAGAAAAAAATGACAGCTTTGTTTACTCTTACAACGAAAATTAACAAAAATTAATGAAATTTTATTCCAAGAGTAAACAAAGGTATCATTTTTAGGCATGACCGCTACTCGGGAGAGCCTCACAATTTCACCAGAGTGAAAATTGTAAGAATTAAAATAATGAAAATTTAATGAGTAAAACCATTTTCCACTCAGAATTAGTGCGTTTTAAGCGTTTTCTGAGATGTATGTATGTCTGTACGTCCATATGTAATCAAGTTTCCAGATTATCTCGATCAATTTTCAACCGATTCCATCGGGACTGCTGGAAAATACTTCTCTAATTATACCTAAGTGCTGGCTCCCTATTGAGATAGATCGATGAAAAATTAAAAAAATGCGAGCACAAAGAAACATTTCAAAAATCGATTTTTAAGCCTAATGTTTAGAAAAATTAATTTTAAGCTAATATCTATAGGCCTATCTGCTAAAACTAATTAAAATACACCTTTTTTCTGTTGGACACTTTTTTGTACGAGCAATATTTGCCAAGATAACTGCGAAAAACGGCAAAAAAGGCCAAAAATTGACGATTTTTGGCTACAACTTGACAGAATTTGATTTTATACAAAAATATTAAATACAAAAGTTGTAGATAATATTTAAATAAAACTTTTTCCTATTTAACATTTTCGTGTAAAATCAACTCCTGACGAGTTAAACATATAAAAACGATTTTAAACGACAAAGTATACATAAAATGGACGATTTTTGGCTACAACTTGACAGGATTTGATTTCACACAAAAATGTTAAATACAAAAGTTGTAGATAATATTTAAAAAAAACTTTTTCTCATTTAACATTTTTATGTAAATCGAATTCCTGACCTGTTAGACCTATAAAAACGATTTTTAATGCCTAAATGCACCTGAAATAGTCGATTTTCGCTTATCGTTACAAGAAATTGACATACAAAGGATATAGATAACGTTTAAACAAAACTTATTCCCAATTAACATTTTTATGTAGAGTTATTTCTGGATCACCTAAACCTATAAACACGATTTTTAACGCCTCAATTCACCCCGTGTAGTGAATTTGCACTTATTATTTAACAAAGTTCGATTTGAAATAAAGTAAAAGTACCTATTATGAAACAGCGCTCAAATCGTGACCCCTTTATGGAACAGTTTAAAATATAAAATAAAGTCTATTAATGATACAGATAAACCATATCAAATTTTATCTGAATAATGAAAGTTTATTATGTAATATGCAAAGAGATTCACAGTTCTACATGATAATTATAATTTTAAAAAAATATGTGACTGCGTGTATTCTGAGATCGACTCAAATCTGTGGTTGTTGAAGTCAATGGTGCTGGTTTCATACGTTTTATTTTATTAACTGTATCTATGCACTCCAACACTTTTCAAATATCAATCTTTTTATAATATGCAGTTTTTTACTCATAGATTAAAGTTTTACAGTAGTTTTTCTGCAACAATACAGATTTTCAATAAATATTTTAATGTTTCATAATTGCCGCATACAAACGAGTGTAGTCCGAGTTTATGGAATAGCCAAAGGTGGCGTTCCAAGTTCGGGGACCTCTGTCTCTAAGCATGTCCCCTTTATGGAGCGCGTTTTCACTCAACAGTTTCAAAGTTATTTATTATTTAACATTATCTTGAGACGTGCGTGAACAATCATTTGAGTTTCCTGCATTATTTTACTAATAAGTAAGTATATATTTGTTTGTGAAATTCTGATCGTGAAACACAAATAACAAACCTAACCTATAAATTTGATAAAAAATCAGTTTGTAAGTTACATTCCTTTAGAAATTTGTTTTTTATTTTTTACAGATTTTATGAAACTCAAGAAAAATGACAGCGAAGAAAAAAATAAAGGCACAACATAAGACAAATAAAATGAGACTACGGAAGATATTAAAGAGATGTTAAAAAAGAATTATGCTTAGCACAACAAAGTTATTCGCAAGAAAGTTCAACCAGACAAAAGGAAACTAAAAATCAAAAAGAGGCTGTATTCTGCATTACAATTGCAAAAAAGCTCTCAATGTAGTTAATGCTGCACTGCAAATTGCAGCTAAATTGAATGTCCCAGCCACATCTCTCCACAGAGCTGTAAAGATCCACAAGAATCTCCTTCAAGACCTGGCTCATCTAAAGTTTTATCATATAGAAAAGTAGTATAGAACTAAGCAACAGTTATATATCTATATATGTAGAATTAAAATGCAAACCTTCTACAAAAAAAAGAAATAAATGTGTAAAAGTAAAATGCATAATTTTTATTTAAATTTTACTGCAGATGCATTTATGTTATTTATTTTAATGATAACAACGATGAAAATAAAGTGTTATAATTTATGCAATAATAAAATTATAAGGTTCTGCTAAGCATTGCGGTCGTGCCTATTATGTAAAAACGAAGTTTTTACATAGGGAGGGGGTAGGCGACGAGCGAAGCGAGGAGTAGGTATGTGTGGGGCGCGGGGGGTTGGCGTGTCGAGCGCAGCGAGACACGCAGGGGGGCACAGCCCCCCTAGTTTTGCCTCAAAACGTTTCAAAGATATTTTTTTATATTAATTACATTTACATGTCCCGATGATAAAACAAGGTTAGTGGTAAAGTAGGACTATTACACCCTCTTGATGAAACTGAAATTAAATTGAAACTTTTGAAAACGTAATTCATAGAAATTATAATCACTATGGCAAAGATACACAATTTTGAGTCTCTTCGATGACTGATTTTAAATATATCCTGTGGTAAAGCCATTCAGTCGATGAATTAAACTTCACCGAACAAGCTGGTTCTGAAGTAAGACTAAAAGCATTTAATTCCAATATATCCAATTTGTTGCTGATAAACTAACATTCTACCTATAAAAAAATAACTGTTTTACGTAATTTATTAGTGATAATCAATTATTATTATATTTAATTTTTAGTTTTGATCATGTATTATACACTTAATCAGAATTTAATAAAATTGTTATTTTTGAGATTTCACGAACATTGAAATCATATTTGAATTGTAATGTTTCGTTATATTCAATACTTGTTCGACTTCATAAACGATTCAAATTGTTCTACAAAATGTTTGCTGGTTTGATTAAATCGTGAATAGTTATGGTGTATACAATTCCTGCTAACGAAAACAAATATATATACGTGTTAAGCGTATAATTTACAGTAATGAAGGGCTGGGAGGCCTTTTAATTATAATACCGTCCTTTTGAATAATGTAATTGAAACATTATAACAATACGCTTCCGCGTGCCGTAAAACTCGCGCACATGGATTTACAATATTAATAAAGTTATATACGCCGCGGGAGGTATAAAACAACGGCCCGAAATATCATAAATGAATAGCAACGCGGAACCGGGCGGCAAATAATCTTTTTACGAGGAAATCAGCTTTTCAGCTCATGTTTTTTTCATGCAACAATATCCTAATAATTTTATTACTCGCCGAGTGGCCTATATCAAAAGTTCATGCGAAATTGTTTTTCATTGCCCATTTATGTTTTTCGTTCATATTCACCTTTTCCCACCGAAAATTTATATAAATGTTTTTTAATAAATAATCGACTGTTGTACGTGGAAATAAAATTAAATGAAATGCAGCAAAAATCGTTGAACATATTCATTAAAAATTTATACTGGAAAAATCGAATAAATAAATACTGATTAAATTACAGTACAAAACGTAAAAAATGAATATCAATTTTATAAAATATTACTTTCATTTAATTAAACTCTGCGAATAACATTTTCAAACATAATTTAACGTTTTATGTCAGCAAATTCATTAATCGTCAATCCGATTTTGAGAGTTTTCATCAAACTCGACGTACAAATTAACAATAAAAAAAAATAATTCAAGCCGCAAAATCCTAAAACCAGCGCTTAAATTTCCACGACCACAGCGGAGTATAATTAGCCCTTTATAACCTTCAACCAATTTTTACGTTTATCGATGTCGATGGGCCTCCTCGGCTCCTTTTTTACATACCGTCGCAATGTAGACGTCTCCATTCGGGCATAAACAGCGTATACGATTGATGGGCTCCTAACATGATCTAACAACTGTTTTCATACGCGAAATAATCCATCTCCCCAGGCGCGCGCGGTATTTGCAAAATCCTAGAACTCCATTATTTCGCAAGATTTGTCGAAATAGATCGATTCACCAACTGCCGTTAATTCGCAAAAATAACAAATAAATAACCCCAAATCCGAACTATCAGTCCGTCGAATTCCGACTGGCGCGAATCGTTGCATAATGCCGGCTATGCGGGACGCGCCACAGCCGGGATCGCGTGCCTTCAGCTGGCGGATTCCGCGGCAGACGTCCTCCGACGTCCTCCGTCTGTGCAGAGCGTATACGAAGCTTCATTGTACTGCTGGAACGAGTTGGTTTTACGGGGCGACGCGGAATGGCGACGCATAAAAAGAAATCGCGCTGGGCTATGTGAATCCGAGGTGTGGGTGTTCTTTTTGAGGATGGGAGAGGCCGACGGTTGTAAAAGTCGAGGGGGTTGTGATTTTGATCTGGATGATGAATGGCTCGATCGATTGATTTATCTTGTTATTTGAGGATGAGTTTTGGTATAATCGTGTATTGGGAATTCATTACTTTTTTGAAATTTATTTTTTGAATTCTTATGCGGAACGTAGAAAATGAGTTTTGACTTGAAATTTTTTTTCATCTCGTATGATGATGTGGTTATAGGTATGTTCATTTGGTTAAAATGAGCAGTAATGTCCCTTTTATGAGAACTTATTAAAAAGAGATGATCATATACTGTTAGTGAAAAATAATTAAAAGATGCACAGACGTACTTCACGAATGTTAATTAAGATTTCGTATGTATCTCTTATACATTAATTGTTTTAGTTAATTATGTTAATTAAGGTTACTGGCACACCCCTATAAAAATGATCTCCGATTCATGAATTGGAACCTCCGTCGTATATTTTCCCCAGGCAACTTTGCATATTTAATTCATTTTTCTCTTTTTTTCCTCGCGTCTATTTAGCTTTCGCCGCTTAACAAGATTCACACGAAATATTTAATTTACAGAAAGAAAAAGTAACTTAGCAAACTACTTATATACCGAACTCCACCTCTCTAATCACACGAATTAATCACGATATGACCCATTAACCCAACCGTCGCCCATTGCACTTTAAAGAGGGGCTTTGCATTACAGCGAGACTTAAATGTCCCGCGCACGGCGGTGGGATGAGGCCAAGTCCTAATGAATGTACACTGCGAGCAGTAAAGCGCATTAGAGAGAGACAGAGCCTCAAGTAAGTAGCCGAGATGCGTATAGCAGCACGAGGAGAGGCGCACAATCATGCTGACGAATGCGCGCAAAATCCACCTTCCGTGCGGGCTGCGTTTTGGTCAGCGTCTCTCTCTCTCTCACACAGTGCCTAATCATCTTAACGGTAGCGCCCCGGAGTATCTTCGGGGTGGTATAGAAGTGAAGAATATCACGCGCAAACGTGACAATTTAGGTAGAGACGATTCATCGCGATGTTATGTTAATATTGCTTAGTTTGAAATTAAGAAGATTATTCTCTTAAAGCATATACAGTAGCGTATATAAAAGTCGTAAGGCTAAAACACGGTGTCTGATCGTACCCATCTAGTACCACTTAATACACGTCAGCAGTTTTATAGACACCCACGGAGTTCAGTCACCCCGCGTTACCGCCACCTCCCGCGGCTATTCCCCAGAGTTCTTCTTTTATATCCGCCCCCAAAATAATTACTTCCGCGCTAAGTTCGTGTCCTTTTAAAAATCCGAAATCTCATATATATTAGTCCGGGAACAGATAAAATTCGACTTCTGCTCTTTTATCGCCGTCTAACAGATAAACGTGTATGTGTATAAAACCTGCGCGTTTAACGCTTGTGTGTTCAGTCTGTTCAATGGTTATTTTGAAACCCACACTTCTTCTTATAATTTATCGTATATACTTGTATAACTCCCACTCATTCTAATAATACCATAAAAGTGTAATACCGTTATATAACGCGTAAACGCCGCGCGCCTCTGACAGATTCGTTCTCCGGGAAATTAAAGAAAAGTTTCACGCTTTTATCCCGTTACCAGCCGACCACCAGCGCCACTCAATTTACCGGGCAATATTTCCCGAGCATAGCGCGCAAACAAAGTTGCCACCGCCGCTACGGCTGCCGCTTTTTTCCGAATCTCCTCCTCCACCCTTCCAAGTCATAACAAACAGTTTACATCGCTCACTCACTCTACTTCTATCCATCTCTCTCTCCGCATCCGAACTTACAATTGAATTAAAACTTTCTTTAATTCCTCGGCCCCAAACCCGACCTAACGATCAATTTGCCCGCCGCTCCGTTGGCAAAACCCGCTACTACTCTTCCTTCAATCTATTTGTTCGTCCCTTCCTTCCTGCCACAGCTACTCTTTCTCTCTATCGATACCAATTTCAATACGCCGACGCGGACCATAAATAAGGCGAAAAGTGTCTTGTCTCTCTCCCCTCTTGCTTCACTCCAAAGCGCCTCGAATGAAAATAAGGGACGTAGACGGCGACTTGCCCTGACTGCGGCTCGTTTGCTCACACGCGAGCAAATATTTATCAAATGTCGACGGCTACCTCGAGAGCTAGTTCCTCTGTGTGCGCGCGCACGTGCCTATACTCTCACTATCACTCGCTTCGACGTCTGTGATGCGAATGCGAACGCGCACGAAAAATTCGAACTCGCGTGCCAACGAGGACGAGTTCTCTCGTTCTCGCCGATTCGCGAGGCGTGTGTCTAGTTTTACAGGGAGAGACGGTGGAGTGAATGGGCGGGCTTTTTATCGGAGTAGTGTCGTGTGCAGAGGGAGAATGCGCGTACATACGGTTTTGCATGCGAGGCTTTACGAGACGCATGACGTTTCCGTGTGGCGCCCGAAGCTGGTACGGATGTATGGCTTTTCATGATTGTAACGGGTGAGTCGGGTAGCGATTTGACACGGTGGGCATAAAAGTTTTAATTGAACAGTTCTTTGTTGTGTCTAGTGGTATTGCGTATAAACAGTTGATAAGTTTTTTTACCATTACAAAGAAACTTTAAAGTAAATTAAATTTCCAAATGTCTTTTGTAAATTTATCTTCGGACAATTTTTCATCCACAGATTTTTAAAACCGGACGAAAAAAAAAAAAAAATAAAAATAAGCGATTGCTCATTCTAAAATTGTACATGTACGTTCACAACCAGTAACCGCCAGTAACTTCATGAAAAAAATAAAACTCATAGACAGTATAACACGCGCAACTTTATTATTAAATTGCCAGTTTTACTGGGGCACGCGTGCGGTTTCCGGCGCGCAGAAAACGCGAAAAGATCCTGAGGTCGAACTTAATGCGTTTTCCGCTCGTGCCTGCGCCAATAGACATATAGCCCCGGCGGTTTCTTGAAACGCCGGTTAGAATGTTTTTAAAAGCTCCGACGAGATGGACTTAAACGAATTCGAACGGTTCATTTTCTTGGTCGAAAACATGTTTGTCATCTGACGGCTGAGTCGAGCGAATTTAAACCGTGATTTCGTATTAATATACGAGAGGCAAAAAAGGAGACAAACAATCGAACCAAGCATTCAATTACCCGTCCACTCTTTCTTTCATTCAGCTGTGTAAAAAAGGTAATAGAGAGATACAATGCTTCTCCTCTCTGCTCCTCTCGTGGTCTATCTATATTCAATATCATTTAATAGATTTCCATAGAACTAAGCAAATTGCTTTCTCTCTTTCCCTCTTCGCTCTCACTTTTTGCGCGCCAGGCCATTGGGAGAGAGGGAGAAATATGCAACCGTATTGTTGATTGATATCTCGCGAGCGAGCGCGTATATATGCGTGAAATCCCAGAGAGAGAGACAGAGAGAGAGATAGCGCCATTCTAGCAATTGGAAAAATGATGGTGACCGTGAGTGCTTATCACGAGAATCGCAGCGAGCGAGCGAGCGGACAGATGGATGGACACACGTGGGTGATAAAAAATTTGGCGTGAGCGATGACCGACGCGGCGGCGGTGGCATATTGCAAAAGTGTGCCCTTGTAGCTGAGGGGAAAGTTTAATGGAATTGGCGTGCGGGATTGAAATGCAGTAGTAGAGTTACTTACGGGTTATTGAATCGTTAAAAATGTCGGTTTGATGTATTGTATGCGAAGAGAGGTTCTTGTAAGGTTTACTGTTATCGACTTGATTTATTGTTAATAAAATGAGGTAGGTAAAAAATTCTGATTGTCAGGATTTTGGGAAACAAAGAAATGAATTTAGGATGGAAATATACGTTTGATAAGTGTAATAACTGCACAATGTAGTTCTCGTCAATCAACGGACTAAAGAGGTCCCAAGCAAGTATATACGTTTTTAAAATTTTGGAGTTTAAATTTTGAAATATGTAAATATCTAGAACACACGATATGTAGAAATATAAAAAAAAATGTCCGTTGTTCTCAAAATACTTAAATTTTGTTTTTCAAACCGCATGTTTTGGCTTATTCGTCATACTTTAAAGTATGCCAGAAAAATGTAAAATATCTACGTTACAGCATTATTTAGCATAAACATTATTTTAAACAAATACTTTAAAAATGACCTACTTTAAACGTGAATGATTCGGTTTGGAAGCAGCGGCCCACATAAGCTGAAACAGGGAATACAACTACCCAGGGAAAACAATTAGCTTTTATTTACTTTTCTCAAAAACAAAAATGTTGCCAACAATTGTGCCACTATATTCTAATAAATGACGGAGACCGACAACAATAAGCTTTTTTAGTTTTATCAAGTATTTTCCAAAATATTGTTCAGCACTGCAACACGAAATTCTCCAACCCCCGTCTCCCTTTTCTCCATCCACCCGTTCGCCCTACAGCACATCGCATCGTCATTCACGAAACACTATTCATTAGCTCGAGACCCGCCCAACGAGGCAACAGCAGCAGCGCCGCGCATTACTCGCGAAAATCTCCTCTCTCTCTTGAAATAGAAAACAAGACGCCAGCTACTACACGCGCGTCCCTTCACAATTAATACGCTCTCTCTCTTTAACACTCACTCACTCTCTTTCTCTCTCGACCTCTATAAGCCCAGAGACGTGAATAAAAAAATTTTGTTGTACCTAAGTGGTTCTCCACACACCAGCCACTCTCTCGCTCATATAATGTACACAACCAGACAGCTAGGCGAGAAAACCCAGAGACATTGTCATATTCAGTTTTCCCGTTTTTTCCGGAGGCGCGAGCGCGAGCGCCGGCGCGTAAAATCAGCCGCGGAACTCCCGGGCCCCCGGCATTAGCGATATAAGCTGGATATACGAAATTCCCTCTCTCTCTATTTTTTTCTCTCGCTCTGTATAATCTTTCGCGGCGCGTTTTCCACACTCTGCTTTCCATTAACACAGGCAGCATTTCTCTCTCTCTCTCTCTTACTCTCTCTTCTTGAGCGACACGCGGCTTCCTGCAGCTGTGCCTTCTCAGGTACAACGAAGAGAGAGAGAGAGAGAGAGTTTTCCTGGAGTTCGAGTCGTGTACCACTCCATTCCTATCTATTTTACGATCTCGGGTCGTCGTCGTCGTCGTTGTCTTTGTTTCGCAGTCGTTTTGTCTCATCGCGCGCGCGTCGTCTCCTCCTATCTCCGCAGCCTCGTTTTTCAATCTCCGTATACAACGGGGCGGAGGCTTTTCTTCCTCTCCGTCTTATCTGTCTACCCACAACCTATACTACGTCGGCTTCAGAACTCTACCTATAACGCGGCGATCGAAATTGCGCGTGTAATGCGCTCTCTGTTCCTATGTGCCTACTTCCGCTCTGTCGCGTGAATTATGCAACCTCATGGCTCATAACTTTTGCTTAAAGAACGAGAGGGAGAAGAAGAGCGGGAGGTCTTTTTCTTTGTGCCCTCACTTCCGTGCACTTTGCGCCCAGACGGTCGTTCGCGCGCGTGGGTTTACGGGCTGGATTCCCTTATGGGAAAGACCACCGCCGTCCGGGTTTACAGCATTATATACCTTTTTAGCACGCAGCCGACAAGTTCTTCGCGCGTTCGTGTTTACGAGACGTTTTTCCGCGTCGGTGTGCTGTACGGAAATAAAAAGTCTTTGAAAGTCGTGGCACTGGGCGAGAGTGAATGTCAAGGAGAAAAAATTGTAAACTAGCGGTGGATGTGAAAGGGAGAGAGGGGCGATTCGCGGTATATAGACTTGGGAAATTATCTCGTGGGCGGAGGTGATTTTATTCGCGGCGGACGAACGAGGATTTTTCGCGAGCTTATTCAGTTTTTATGCGTTGCTTGTTGTTCGCGCGATGGGTATAGTTTGAAGGTTGTTGCGGAATTTGAATGTATTTTTAGATTGGCTATCGTGACCTGAGGGTGATGCATAGGTTTTGCATTAAATTTTTATTTGACATTTTTCGCTGCTCGTGGATCTGTATAATTTATGTTGATCGTTTTTATTTCCAAGAAGTATAGGAATAAATGTAGAATTGACTTGAAGAGAATTTTTCTATTATATTATTTGTAATAAAAATTTCGAATTTTATTAAATTTTAAATTGAGGATTGCAAAATAATAAATTTTGAAATTAAATATTAGTGATAAACAGAGTTGCGAGTGCTTAAATTCATGACACGCACTTGAAAACGTCTCCTAAACAAGTACAGAAACACTTCGGACTTCTGGACTTGATTGCGATCAAGACCGAAAGCTCTTTGCACTTCTGGAATTGATTACGATCACGACCGAAAGCGCTTTCCTTTTCCGGACTTAATTGCAATCATAGAAAACACTTTACACTTTCGGACTTGATTACAATGAAGTACAAAAACACTTTGCACTTTCGAACTTGATTACAGTTGCTAATTATGAACTGGAAGTCCTTTTCTATACGTAAAACAATGATTTACACGCTGCTAGCTTATATGGGGGATTTCAGGATGCGTTCCATCAGGATTCGAAATCTAGAGATCCTGCCAATAACTATTCCCCTGTTTGATGTAAGCACTGTATCTGGATTTGAGGTGAAATTCTTTGATGTAAAAAGAATTCGAACAAAAGGTAACTCATTCAGCTTGTTGGCGATATTGAGATTACAGTGATCTAATTATGTACTAAAATTATGTAATCATCGTATCTAATAATCTTTTTATCTTTTTTTCTAGATATTATTGTCTTTTCCATATCTTTTTAGCCTTATCGTATCTTATTATCTGAAAGTTAGCCATAAGATGCTAAATAATAGTACATTACGCAACTAGTGCGCACGTGTTGCGTATATTATTTTTTCACACTCCGTGCGCAAAGCGTCCACTTTGCGCACGCTCGGCCAAAACCGTGCTCGCAAAATCGAGCTTTGCACACGTCGTATAAAAAAATAGTGTTCGATACACGAGTGAGAAAGTGATTTTATCCTCGTGCGGCCTTTTCACCCTCGCTTCGCTCGGGCGCAAACGTCCACACGAGGATAAAATCACTTTTTCGCACTTGTATCGAAAATAACTATTTCCTAACGAGATGCGCAGAGTTCGATTTTGCACACTCCGTTAGGAAATAGTTATTTTCGATACAAGTGCGAAAAAGTGATTTTATCCTCGTGTGGACGTTTGCGCCCGAGCGAAGCGAGGGTGAAAAGGCCACACGAGGATAAAATCACTTTCTCACTCGTGTATCGAACACTATTTTTTTATACGACGTGTGCAAAGCTCGATTTTGCGAGCACGGTTTTGGCCGAGCGTGCGCAAAGTGGACGCTTTGCGCACGGAGTGTGAAAAATGTTATTTTCTTGTCACAAATTTACATTATTTGAGAAGGTAGTATTGCCAGAGCGGCCGAAAAAGTTCCAAAGCGAACAAAAAAGTGGACTTTTTCAATTAATAAATTAAAAAAAAGTCTTGTACTAATTGAATAAAATAAAAACTGTTTTCGAACTTGATGAATGAGAATTACATTTCGTTTATTGCATTAAGATGTACGATCTTCAGAAATCTTAGAAATTTTTTATTATAATTACTGAAATTCACGGGAGAATAATTAATAGCTCTAATTATCGGTAAAATGATTAGTAAATGAGCAAGATTCAAATTTACACGCGGGATTGTCAAACGAGCGCATTATTAATCGAACAGATTTACAAGGGAAATTATCTGATAATGTACCCGGGGAGAATTGTCATTCGCTTTGATTTAATTCTATTCCGATTTCAATGGCTATTTGCAAAATGCTTATTACTGATGCGAACAATTTGCATGTTTGCATGATAACCATCCACCCCCGTGATTAAAGTAATCTAATTCCTCTTTTATTTCAATCAGCTTCGACCCATTGTACACGAGGACTGAACGATAATTCGATCCCCACGCACCAGTGAAGCATCGAGAGGGGGCTTCGCTACAAAAGTATTCACTTATGTTTTCCCACCCGCGTTTGTAAAAAATTTGTCTCTTAATTTCTTACGATACCACTACACTTTAAATCCATAAAGCTTACTAATTCAGCTATAACTCTTTCCCTTAAAAAGAAACCTTATACCGCTTCAACGGCTCCTTCAATATTATAATAATAAATTACGAATTAAACGTCGATAACAGGGGCACCCGTTTAAAATGCCGGACGCGTCGGGTACGAGATATACTTTATTCACCAAGCACCTCTCTCTCTGTCTCTCCCCTCTCTCTCTTTCTCTCTCTCTCTCGCACCATTCGTCTTTACCTCCGACCTCTTTGTCTCGTGTTAAAACCCTGGGTAGATTTGCATTTAATTCTGACTTGCTCTCTCTCCCACTCTCTCCCTCCCTCTCTCTCTCTCTCTCTCTCTCTCTCTCTCTTTCTCTCTCTTTCTCTCTCATACTTGGGCTTAACGGTTGCGTCGATAAGTTAATAGGATTAGCTGCGCGCGCGCTCTGTGCTTCAGATTAGCCGTTTTGCAAAAAATAATGCTCGCGGAGCAGCTCGAGGGAGTAGTTTTCGCGAAGGTATGTTGTGTACTTTTAGCCCCGACTGACTTTTTAATCTCGTCGGGCATGGGATCGCTTTGGATGTTGGAGTTCTCTTTTATCTTAATTCAGCGGGTTTTACGTGTTGTTTTACATAATAGATTTACATAATAGTTTTTTTAATGGAGATTGTTCTTACTTCTTTCGAATGAAATTCACACAGGGGTGAAGGTCGAAAAAAGTATCAGTAATTGAGGTGTTACGTGACGGTACAAAGTAGATACTCAGTTGAAAATGAGATTCGATTTCGACACAAGTTTTGTCTCGAAAACAAAATTAATAACATACTTTTCTGTGTAATTAAGATTTAACTGACAAAAGGTACACCAAATTTGTGTAGTACTAATGTAAAGTAAATGGGATTATAATCCCATACAAATATGTTGTATTTTTATCGTACACACAATTTGTGTAATCATTTGTTGAACTACGCAAAACAGCTGATTTCTAATAGTACATAATTCTAATTATATGTGACAAAATTGAGGGATTTCAAAATGTTAAAATATTTTTGAATTAATATTATGTAAAAATATCGTTCTCAATCTTGCTTTCGGATAAAATATAACCAAATTAGAAATCACTGTTAGAGTGTATTTAAATTTGTCTATTAATTAAATTAAATATACTCATAATTAAAAATGATAGGCCCATTTCTTTACGACCACGCAATTACCATCCACCCAACCTCTTTCCCTCACCTACAGTCCAATGCACACTACACCAACGCTTCGTCTTCCTCTTTTTCTTTTCTCTCTTTCATCCGACCACTCTCTCGCTGTTTCTTTACACCGAGAGCTCTCGCGCTGGATTATTAAGCGGCTGCTGCTGCTGCTGCCGCCTCGTCAATTCAGCGTTCGCATTCGAGCCACTCTCGTCCATTCATTCGCTCGCAATGGCGATTTGCGTGCCATTATGCAACAACTCACGTGTTTCTCTCTCTCTCTCTCTTCCTCTACCCCTTTCATTCCAAGAACTTGATTTTCCAGAGGCTGCGAAATCACTCTTGTTACCGCTATATTGAAATTCAGCATTGATTTCTATGGTAATGCATGCTCGGTCGGATGATGGTGGTGGATAGGTCATTGTGCGTGGGTTGACGTGAATGAGGCGTTAATTGTAAAGAAAAATATGCGAGGGGGTGTAGCGAGAGCGCTACTGTTATTATAGGATGAAAGAGTTTAACGAGTCAATTGCAAGTTGATAATTATGTTGATTCGAATCTGTAGATTTATTTGTACAAAAAAGGTAAGAAAATATATTCGAAAATGGTCCTTCTAATATCAGTTTATACTTTACATACACATGTTTCTATGAGCATAAACACTGATCCGAATAACATCGCAAGAACATTTGCTCCAAATAACAAAATATTACTCAATATCATAAAGGTCCTATAAAAAACAGACGAAAACCATTACGCAACGTTATCCCGATCCGCAGCAAAAATCGCAAAAAAACAAAAACCTTTCTTCAGCGGAATTGTGTATCATCGCCGAGAGCCCATTGTTCCGATCGTCTCGCCCGGAGCGGCAAATTTCATAAGTGAAAGGCGAACCGACTCTGCTCGAGAGCGACGATTTTCATCGATAGCGCGAGCAAGCAACCGCAGAAGCGCTAGCTTATCTCCATCTGCAGCGCTCGGTGCAAGCACGGGTGTACGTGTGAAACTGTGTTACAAGATGGTGGTTGTGTACATGCAGCGATTCCGTGACAATGGGACGATGGTTTGATGAAACTTAGATGTTGTGGAGTAGCGGAGCGCGTTATTAAGGCCAATCAAGAGAATCGTTAAACGTCATCGATTTAATGGGATGCTATTTTCGGGCGGTGATAAAGGGAGTGCGGGGTTTGTAAGCGTTTAGGAGTAAATATGAAGTTGAGCGTTCCTATTCAATTATATAAATGAACTATTTTTTCATGATACCATGTTAAATTTGATTTTCATTTGTTTGCAACGTATGGACTTATAACTTTGTTTGTCTTTATAACACGGCACAGAGAACAGTGATTAAGCACAATAAAAACGAAAATCAATGACTCGTTAGAAATCCCACATCGAACATTGAAAATAAAAAAAGCTTGATAAGGGAAACAAAAATTCCCAATTGCACTCATAAATTCTCTGAAAATCCCGCGCAAGTTTGCGTTTGCATACGGAAAACCGCCGACGTAGCGATTTTTCGTATCGCGTACTCTCCCAGAAACGCACGTGTATACATGAATAAATAGCCGCTGCACGCGCGCACTTTCTCTCCATAAGAACCGCGATAGCCTTAGGGGACGACGACATCGCCAACGAAGCAGAGAGAGAGAGAGAGAGAGAGAGAGAGAGAAAGACCGCGGCGACGTCTGACCATTACGGCGCTATACCACTGACGCAGCTCAACCCTCGAGATCTATCTCTCTCTCTTTCTTCTCGAGAGACCCCGGAGGGAGGGAGTGGATAAAAGAAGGTCGGAATCTTGTTTTCCGAACGGTGATTTCGTTCGGCCACCCGGAATTCGATTTGGATCTTGTGAGGATGCGAGTCAGAGAGAGACAGAGAGAGAGAGAGAGAGAGAGAGAGAGAGAGAGAGAGAGAGAGAGAGAGAGAGAGAGAGAGAGAGTCGAGGAGGAATTAGGCGAGAATGATACTGAAACGAAAGGTGCACACGCGCGTGACAGTTTTATTCGTCAGAATAAGCGCGATATGTAAACACACAAATAGACGAATGAGCGGTGAAGAGAGAAAGAATGTATTTGTGGGACAAACAAAGCCTTTTATTTCAGATCGCTCCACAACCCCTCCAGTCGGGCGCGCGCGTATTTTATGTACCGCCGTATAAATATTTGCGTTTTACCGCGTCTCGTGTAAATATTATCCCTTTGGGTTATCGATATACAGGACCCTGCGCGCGCGTGTAACACTCATTCGTATTAATTTTTCGCCAGGGAAGCAAGGGAGCGAGAGAGTGAGAACGTTGTCGGGATACAGCGAGCGACACGTGTGGGGTGCATACTGGATTTATGTAAGTGGAAAGGTTTTAAATCGGTCGACTTTTTAAATTTAAATATTGACAGCGGGAAAAGTGCGCCACGTTATCGCAGTCACGTGTGTGCTGCTCTCGGAACAATATGTTTCCTTTTTTGGTTTCGATGGAAGTTTTAAGGTTTGTTGAATCTCTTCGAATTATTCAGAAATATGGATTTTTTTATACAAAAAGTTAGTTTGAAAAGTGTCATTAATCTGTGGCGCATAATAATGGGTGGTAAATTATTAATAAACAAATAATAACTAAAGAATAAATATTTCATTGTTATAATACTACATGAATCCTACGTTACTTGTTTAACTTACTATTGATTACAATTCGCAAGTAAAACTTTTCACGAATAAAATAAAACCAGCGTAAAAAGCCCTCTTAATCGAACAAATAACTCGATTTCCACGCCAAACCGTGGGAGTTGACAAAAAGCCTTTCCCCATTTCCTGCCCGCGCACTCGAATACCTCGAAGCGCGCGTCACCGAAAAACTCTCAGCTTACGCGCGGGAGAAATCCTTTCCCGATCGACGCGACAATGCGCGCACTGGCCTGCTATTTCTACCGCGTGCGCGTGTCGAATTTCACGAAGACAAAAGCGCGAGCGAGCGCTTAACGCAATGCAGAAAAATGCTTACCTGGCCTTGAGAGCTTATGTAAGTACATTATATGTACACAGATTGTCGCGTGCGGCATGAGAGTGAATAATGCATGGGTAATGAATCGGCGGAGCGGTTTGGTTTAAGTGTGGGTGTGAGTGTAGCTAGTGGTACTTTTATTTTACCTTTCTGTAATTGTCGGTGGGATTGTAGGAGCAATTAGGCACGACAGTCGCGCTAATTATAAAGACATTGCGCGCGCATGAGCGTTTAGCTGTCGTGCGTGTCGCGAGTAGGGTAAATTTCACGTCGTTTTGTTTAATTTTTGATTGCCACTTGTTTCGACTTGATGGCTGGTGTATGGCTTTCTGGCTCGGGCGTATATTCAGTTGACGCTCGATAAATGGGCTTCCATTTTGAGCTCTGAGCGAGACGGAAGTGGTTGTGACGAGTGTTGTGAAGTGCGGGTATGCCGCATTTGTTCTGCGCTGAGAATGGCGGGATTGAATTTCGTGAGGATTCTACAATGTGATGAAAAAAGCAGGAACATTTTAAATTCGCTAAAAATTTTTTAATTTGACTTTATAAATTGATGAAATAAAATCTAAGCACATGGACTCTAGTATTTCATAAGTATGAAAATAAAATTATAGATTATTAGGGATAAACTTGTTCAATTAATCAAAGTAGCATATATATTAATTAGGTGTTGAAACAGTAATCATTTTAACAGATATAGGAAATAAGGATATTCTCTAAAAAACAAATTAAATGAACGGGTATCGCTAATTGAAAGAGCCACAAGTAATCACAGACCGTACAGAGCTCGACATTGAAATCCTCTCCTTGACTCCGGGCAAAGTCATCAAAACACCTCGGAGCAACTCTCCTCAAAGGGTCTCCTCCTCACCTCGAGGTCGCAAGACACACCACCATAGCTCGTCGTACCCAAGGAAACGACGCGGATTAATTATTACTCTCCCTCTCCCTCCCTCTCCCTCTCTCGCTCTCTCTCTCTCTCTCTTCGGGATGATTCATGCTCGCGCGGGAAATTGTTCCCCATTGGTGCGCGGAAGGAAACCAAATTGAATCCGCGTCCGGCTAATGTCTCTTCGTAAACTAATATCCCCAGACGCGGCTCGGCCGCAGGTCTAACTAGCTGTACGTCTCGCGTATATATACCCGTACACGCGCAGATACGCGCCACGCGTCATCCCCTTGGGCTAATCTGCGCTAACTTGACCTAATCCTCCGGTAAAAGTACACACACACACACACATATACACACACACACGTAAACCACTTTTCGAGGCTGCAGCTCTGGCAACGGCAACGGCAACGTCGTCGCCTTGAAAGAGCGCCATTTAATCGACTAGCCGATAGCTACCTCCTCGAGGCTCGCGGAAAAATACGTCTCTTGGGGCATGGGAAAGTCGAGGGAGGGAAGAGATGAGGGGAGAGTGAGAGGGTGAGTGTGAGAGAGACGAAGAGAGGGAGTTAATTTAGGAGGTAAAAAGACTTGTGTTTTAATTTGGATTAGGAGTGGGGCTCTTTCTCATTTTCTGTGAAGATTATTACAAGTAATTATTCACCTCGTTTAAGACATGATTAAAGTGATATCAAGAGTTTAAACAGAACTTTTATACTCGCATGAATCGGACATACTTATATTTTGTATATTATTCAACTTTTATTATTGTTGAATTATTTTAGTTACATATTGTTTGCATTCTCCTAGAGCAAGCTTTGCAATAGTAAAAACAGAAGTTTTGTTAGTAACATATTAGAACTGTGTTTAGAGGTATTTTTAAGTAATTTTTCTTCCTTTTGAAACGGATGTATTATGGCTGTAATTTTCAAACTGCGACAACGTCGGCAGAAGGAGAGTAAAGGTGAAAGAGAAAAAGAGAGAGGAAGGGAGAGATTGATTGAAATCAAATTTATTTGTCATGGCAAATTCCGTGTGGCACCAGAACATGACAATATTATAACATTACATAAAGTAATAGTGGTATAAAAAAAGTATGAAAATAACAATATTAATAAAAAATAGTGACACTACAAATAGATAACGATTATAATTCCAAAACATCTCTGTTTGAATTTCCCCGCGCTGAGATCGAATTGAAAAGACAAACGCACACTACCACCGTTGAGACATTCGTAAAAAAATAAATACGCTTGATAGAAGCTGAAAGAGATAGCACGGGCACCCGGACTTCAAAGTACGGTAAATTTGTCACCCGAAAAAAATATTTCCATCTATTCTCAACTGACAGTCATTGGAGTTCTACACGATAGCGTGTGATGAACGTGTCACGGAATAAGTTATATAGTAGGGTTCATTAATTACTGTAGCGTCAGATTAAGATAAGTAGGGACGCTATCATAAATGACACATGCGTAATCGATATAAGGCAGAGCAAGTGATTGCACAAGGAGCTTTTTAATGTCACGGATTAAGAGCAAGGCTCGTTATTGCAACTTGTACAGCGCATCATGCTCTTTAGATAATATGGTGGCAATATACGCATTCCACGAGAGAACGGGTGTAATGACGACCCGTGAGCTCTTGACCTGTTTAACTAAGTCAACCGGTGATCATCTTCAATCACTAATGGTAGGTCGAGCGAATCGATGTATGGAAGATTCTCAGAACTACCGATAACGATTGCTTTTGTTTTGCTTTTATTAAGTTGTAAATCGTGATCACTGGTCCAATTCGGGACACACTGAGTGCGAGATTCATGTTATTGATTGCGATTTGATATATTAACAAGACATTGGATAAATAATTGTAAGTGATCCGCGAAAAGCACATATATGTGCTTGTCCTCCTATACGAGGATTTATAGTACTGCAAGATATCCAGTCAAGATGGAGAAGAAAATCGGCCAGGCAAAGGACCTTGTGGTACTGAGATATCGTTTTCATCCACTACGGCAATCTGCTCAAATTCTGTAATATATGACTGAATCAAGCTAAAGACGGTTAAGGAGAAATTATGTGTTCGAAAAGCACGCAAAAGTGCTTCATGTTTTAACGAATCAAACGCTTTACGAAAGTTGAAAACTGGCACAAGTGTAACTGATACCATGCGGATCGTTCCATGTCCACAAGATGTAGTAGCGCAGTTTGGATGCTGTGTTCAGCCCTAAAACCAGATTGTAACGGAACGATCAAATAACTGGATCCTAAATAGCTTGACATCTAATCCGCCACAATCTTGTCAAATATTATTTCGATGTGACATGAGTTGGCTATGCGGCGTGTTACGGAAACAGGTTGAAGATTTACATACTTCTTCAAAGGAATAACGAATGTCCGTTTCCATGGAGCTGGATATTCGGGCGTTTCTTCAGCTCTCACTCAATCTCTCTCGATCGGTTCTCTTTGTGGGCTGTAACGCTGCTCCCTAAAACAATATATTAGTAAATCACATTTGGCATAGCAATATTAGTGATGAAGCTCCTACTGCATACCATAAACCTTTCAACCTAATCGCAGAGAACCGTCCCAAGGCTAGCGACGTAAACTGATGACTGCTCTTATCGACCTAGGGGAAAACAAACTGAAGCTTGAGCTGCTTTGAGTCTAAGGAACTCAACCGAAAGATATCCAAAATCTACCCCTGAAAAAACATTTCAAAGCTCTTAAGCCAATTTCACTTCTGTAATCGTTGGACATGAAAAATCACTTTTTTCATAAATTATTTTTTTTCAGCAAAAATAATGAAGAAAAAGACCTACTAACTTAGCACATTATAGTATTCTCCATTCAATAACCAAAAAAATATTAATGTCAATATCTTTTTTTAATTTCGAAATATAACCTATTTATAAAAAACTACATTTTCGTCAATAACGGCATAATTTTTTTTTTCAATTATGGAGAATTTTATTCTCCATAAAGTAAATTTATAATATTTCTGGTAGAAACGTTTTAACGACATGTTGGCTAATTGTTGGTTAATTTTGGAGTTAAAAACGTCACACTAACATTATTTCGTTGTTGTTAAAGATAAATATTTAATTTTCGTTGATAAGAACATATTCTATTGACAATATTTGAACATGTAATTATAATTTTCGATACTTTTAATAAGGTTTAAATATAGATTTTGGTCGAAAATGCTTCCATTTGATTAACACGTTAACCAACAAAAATGGTTAATTTTCTACCAGGGATGTAAACAATATTAGCTTTAAACAGTAAAAAAAAGGAAAAATAGAATTTTGAAAATTGAAAAATCGCTATAAAACCAAAAACAATTGACATAAACAAAAAAGAGATATTGATCCCACTCCTGTAAGAAAACCCAAAAAAATGAGACCTGTCCGTTTAAAATTGATCGAGTAGATCCTGAGATATGATTGTCTATACGCACACACACACACACGCACGCACGCACGCACGCGCACACACACACACATACACACGCACGCACGCACGCGCACACACACACACACACGCACGCACGCACGCACACACACACACGCGCGCGCGCATTTTTCATTTTCGAAAATCATATGATTTAAACTTGCAACACCTTTTATCATGTTTCTAAAGCGATTTAACAAAACTTAAAATTTTACTATTACAAAGCTTCAAAATCAAAATGCGCCTGAGTTAGTAGGTTTTTTAAACCTTGGCTGAGTTAAAGTGCTTTCGAAGCAAACGCCGAGTTAGGGAATTTTTGAAACCGACTCCGAGTTAGGGGATTATTCCTCTGAGCCATCGATATATTCTTTGCAAATGAGGAAGGAGCCACTGATTTTTTGCATCAAGACTAAGCTTTACGTACCTTTGTAAATGATAAAAAAATTTTAAACTATAGTGTGCATTTTATTTATTCTTTATAACAGCTCAAAAATTGATGTCCAATAAATCCATTTCCCAATTAAAAAAGTTACTTTATTTTTTACTTATGCATATACAAAAAAATGAAACTAACAGGTTCAAACCAATATTTTGCCCTTTTGCAAGCAATCTCTATAAAACATCCAGACTATTGTTTGTGGAAATGAATTTACGATTCAAAGGAAGTATCAGTAAAGAAAGCTTTGTTTTCTGCAGATAACGTTATTAGCGAGTCGAAGCGGTTTCAATGATTTCACTATATGAAATCAATTTCACCTCATCCTGCTCAAGTGATTACCACTGCGAGTAGCCCCTCGCATAATCCGGTTGACCCACCGCTTGGTGCACTTGAACTGGGCTGCGCAGAGGATTGGACGAGTGATTGGAGAAGGTATGTAAGTATGGTATTGTTGTGAAGAAGTGGGTTGTTTTAGTTAAATAGTTGAGGTGGAATCATTTTTTCTTTAAATTGACGTTTTAAAATTGTTGATAGTTTGGATTGTTTGGATTAATATTAACGGTAAACGATGAAGTAGTAAGAGCCATGAATGCAGAAAATGGCTTATGTTGCGATAAATCGCTTTTGGTAGCTTAATCGCCAGTTTGTAATGGAAAAGTACAAATTACATGATATATACTTACTTTCGATTTCATTCACACAGCTATTTTAAAACTATCAAAATTTTCTCCATATTTCTCTTTACCAGCTCATCAATGGAGCCAGTTGCTATTAGAGAACTATGCGATATAAAATAATACGTACACTATGAATAAAATTTTGAGGTTACCCTAATTAAATTGTTCGTAAATCTTTTATCGTCCCTAACTTTCAAAATAGCCTGAATTAAACTAAATACCATCGAGTATAATCCTACTATATACTCGCAAATAATCCTGCCTCAAAGGGAACAGCATTTTTATTGTCCGCGAGGATGCAATGAGACGTAAAAGGATAACGAGGAACTTTTCCTATAAACTGCCTCCGCACGCCGTACACAACAAACTACTTAAACACCGCGCAACCTCTCTACACGGCGTCGATCAATTAAGAAAAATAATAGCCCTCTCTCTTAGCATATAAGTATATATACATGTATATATATATATACAGCCGCTGCCGCGTCGTGGTATCGATTTCTAATATCTCACAATTATTTATCGCCCTCGCCCCAAATTCGTGCGCTACTCGCGCGTTTCGGGCCCTATCTATCTTTTATAAGCCCTTCAACTCCCGGGCTCAATCCTCCTCTTCCTCCCCTCGACGTATTGTACGTCCGTCCTTCTTATACGATGTGTGCGTGGGTATCTGCCGCGCATATGGGACGTGTTTATCGAGTAGGAAAAGCATTAATTCCAGGACATATGTAACTATCCCCTCGGATCAACGCCTTTTTCGACAAACATCAAAGATTTAGGTATTATGGTGGGGGAAGTTAAGTCCCCTTTTCGACTGCGGCTTCGATGATCGGTTAGTAGATTGGCTTATTTATCACCGGGAAGTGGACGAGATTTACTTGCTGTGAGTATTTCAATTATTCATTTCCAAACTATCGATTGTACGAAAAAAAAGAATGATTTATATACGCTCATGGAAATATAAAAGATATGTATTGGTTTGATAAAACCCATTTATTATAACTGACAAATACTAAATGTTACCATACAAAATGCACTTTTCAAGTAAACGCAAACTACGGTCGACGTCATATCAAACTTCGCATCAACTCTTTAGCAACGTCCTCAATACGCTATACGTAATATCCGCAAACCACCCTGCTGACACACACACACAGACACACACACATACACACACACACACACACACACACACACACACACACATACTCGCAGCAGCCCTCCAACGCTGATACGAATCCTTTAATGAGTTTAATAGAAGCGTAACGAGGTCCCCACGTACAGCTGGCTTGTTACCGAAGTACATCCTTCATTTCGTGTCCACGCTTCAAACTTGTCCTCTTCTCCCATCTTCTCTCTAAGAACTCGAAGCAAGCCGCGTAGAGATTTCTCGCGCGCTCAGTAGTACTCTCGTCTATAAATGCAAGTTCGTTATTTTCCATTGTGCGTCGTGCGCACGCGCGCGCGCTCGAGAGAGAGAGAGAGAGAGAGAGAGAGAGAGAGAGAGAGAGGAGTGATCATTATCATCATCATCCTCTTCCCGCGCAAAGCCTTTGGCGGGAACATTCGAAATATGGAAGAGACGGGGCGCAGCAGCATCGGACGAAGCGCTGATTAAACTTCGATTAGTCGCGTCGAGGGAGTTTGGAAATTGTTGCGGCTAGTTTAGGCGCGCGTGCGCAAAGAGAATCCGGAATGTAGCCATGCGGGTCACGGTTTCTGACGTCGAGCTGCGCCACGAGCCAGCTGATTAATTCATAAAGGAGGGCTATTCGTTATTAAGATATCGCCGTGCGTATGTGCGGTCTGTAAATAAGAGAGGAGATAGGAATGTTTTTGAAAGAGAGACGTATGAAAGTGTAAGTCTGGGCTTGGGGTGGTTTTAGAAGGCTGGAAATATTTAGAGGTATAAACATCTCTCAGCGGTAATGCACAGCTAGAAAATTAGGGCTATGAGGCAAGGCGGAATATAGGCTGAAATATTCATGTAAATGGCCTTATCTCGTCCGCCGCTTCTGCAGTTGGCTGAAATTCTATCAATCGAAGGCTTTATATATATATCGGTCACTATAGAAATAATTGATTGCCCGGCAGGGTTATAGAAAAAAAGCAAACCGTCGGGTAGTAAAAAATACTTTCATTCAAGTCGTTCGCAGACCTCCTGTTACTCGTGGCTTTTCCCTCGTCACATTATCCGCAGATTTAATTAATAAACTGGGGGTTATCCTGAGTGGTCGAGAGTTGAAAATTCGCGTTAGAAATATAAGTATTTAAGCGATAGCTGAGAGAGGGAGATGAATTTTTCATCAGCCCTTACAGCCAGACGTAAATTAACTATAACTAAACATTTTCATTTAACTGCTTTTAGCGTCGAAAAAATTGTACACTCACGTCGTTATTTGCACACACACGCCCAGTAGCGCGCTGCATATTACATGACTAATGACCGGCATATTACATCGGAATTATGTAAATCCGCACATAAGTGCTCGCTTATCTGTGAGCACCTCTGTGTCTTCACTCTCTTCGTAATAGCCATAAAGCCGTGTTAGCTTTGTCACAGATAGCGCGTCTGGCTCTGAGCCTTCCACCCTGCAACTACACCATTATATACATACACACACTCTCTCACTGGCATAGACAATGCTCATATACCGCTAATGTAGAGTTGTACTCGCGCGGGGACATTTTCAATTACCGCTTGGTTATTTGCACTTGGCTCTCGCGTGCACACACGCATGCACGTACACTTGGCGACTCTGTGCTATGCATCAGAGACGAAAGGTAATCGAAAACTCGCGTTATTTACGCTGCCCAACTTGCCGAGAGTGTGTAAAGCTTGAAAGTTCGTCGCTCTTCTGTGTGCGTATGCGATACGGTATATATACATCATTGAGGCGCAAGTTTTAATAGGGCAAGGCGAGTCGACAGGAGACGCGTGAATTATGTGGCATTATGCGTCGCGTTTGTTGGCGACACCGAGTGGGGGTAGCTGATTTTTATTTATGGACAATTACAGAGTTTCAAACTAGTTTCAGCATAGTTTTATCGCATATGTTTGAGTAAAGAGGCGAAGAAATATACTAAGGAAAGCATCGTCGATTAAAAAGTTCGAGTCAGGTTGCCGTAAATATTTATGCTTTCAATTAAGCCGCAAGAGTCACGAGATTATATCGGCATCAGCGGAATTATAATTATGCTTTTGATTAAAAAATCAGGAGCGCTATGGTAATTGAATTTAATATAGCGTGCTCGCGCATCGTAAATAGAGCCGGCGAAATTTTGAACAGCGAATCCGTTTATCGAAAATGCGAATCTATTCCAATCTGAAATCCTGACATGCTAATTATTCGCGTATAATCATTATAATATCGAACGTAAGCGAGATTTTTTAAATAAAGTTGGGCCGATAAATTGCTTTTATTTTACGAGAATTTTTTACTTTATGATAATCGTTTAGTAATAATAGTAGATATAAATAATTTAATTGATAACAATAATCGAATATTAAATTTAAACATGCAATATATGTCGACCATGAATAAAATTAAATCCAATGACGCAAATGAAATTAAGCAGGTACATCAAGTTATTACGACTTTACGTTGTTATTATACAATTACGAATTATCATTGAATTTCGAAATATCATATAGTATTATTTATGAAACTCTATGTAACTTTAAACAGCGTTGTTTAAAATTTACGAGCAACGATACTTTTGAAAAATATCCAGTACCTTCGCCGAACTCGAAAATTTTTAATTTTAAAATATCACCATCCCGCAACTATCCGATATCAAAGTTGAGAGAAATGCGATCAAACTTCCCAAGATAACACGCCCGAGGTAATCCATACACGTGTAGATATACGCGCGCAGAGATATAAAGCAAGTTCAGCAAAACAATGTCTTTCAAAAGTTGCCGCCGTGCATCTATTACATTTCACGGGGAGTTATGTCTCAGCCATTTCACCTTCCGAACTTTGATCGTGTTTCCCCAACATTTCCATCAGCTAGCAGAAGCTAATTCCGTTTTTAAATTAAACTTTCTTCCCTAACGCGCATCGAGTACATTCCTCCGCGTATATAGATTTTAACCACGATTCTCTTATGCTGCATCTTTTTTACTCTCATCCTCCCCACTACGAAAATAAAGTCCTATATATAATAATAATTTATTCTCGAAACCGACTGAAAATACTTTATCGATTATACTCTTCGCCACGTTTAACAAAACAATGCACTAGCATCTCGATTCTCTCACTATAATCAGTCCGCATTCTCTCTCTCTCTCTCTCTCTCTCTCTCTCTCACGGTACTTTGGCCAGAAAGAATAGGTTCACGCGCCATAGAGACTGCGAAACAAAACGCTGGCACGCCGAGTGGATCATTAAAGGAAATAAAGCGGCCACGAAAAAGGCGAAATTATATTCACCCCGCCGCCGCTTTCGCGTTGTAATTATATTATATGCACAAAGTATGCCGCGGAGAGCGCAATTGTGCGACATTTGACTAGCCTCTTTGCACCCCGGTAAAAGGAACGGCGGGAGCGTGAAGCTCGTTCTGGACAATTAAAATTTTCCCCTTTCACCCCGCGCGGAACGAGGTAGTTTATTGCCAGGCTGAACACCAAGGGCTCGCTGCGCTTTCTTTTTCCGGGCTCGCGACAGTAATTACTTTTCACGTAATTTTAATCCCCTTAATTATTCAATAAACGTCAAAAATAAAGCCACAATAAAGTACATACGAGTTCGCATAACCGCTAACTATCCAGTAATTGATATATCCCGCTTCGTTGGACGCCAATCAATAAGTTACATTCGGATAACGAAGATTCGATGCGCGTTGATGTCGGAAAACAAATGGCAATCACTCGTTTCGGCTGATCTATTATTCCCGTTTAAAGCCTCACGCGTGTACACGTATATAGAACCCGATCGGCGTGCGCTGACGGACGCGGGCGGGCCTCGCCTCGCGCGGAGATTGTTCTGTCGATTGCCGCGGTTATCAATGACGCGCGCACGTCAACAAAACTCGCGATAATGCGCGCTCGACCGTAAACGAACCTCAGCCGCGTATATGCGCTATTGTTCACTGTCATTAATCGGACGTTTGAGTCGGATGTCAAAGCCCGCTGAAAGTAGGAAGTGGACTCGTTGTTAACGACGTGGTGCAATTTTATAAATTCATTAATCACTCAGTTGAGTCTTACATCTCGTGTAGTTCATTTAATTATTTCGTTGTTAATTTGTATTTTAATGCGTGCAAGCGATTTTAATTACAGAGGGATTTCAGCGTTGAGTAATGGCGAGACTGAAGCGAGCAGTCGAGATAAAATTAACGGAGCCTTTTTATTTCCTCACGCGAAACGCATTCGTGTTGTTGTTGCTACGAAATAGAAATTCATTTACAAAGCATCGTTTGCATTATAATCGCTTGACAAATGATACGAGAGGCGGGCGCGCAGGCCTCCGCTGAAAAGTCACGAGAGAAACCGTTCGAGGAGATAAAACAAATAGCAAGCTACGTTTATAATAGCCGTTCAGCAGCGGACTTCGTGCACACACGCGAGTACTTAAGACTATGCATACGTGCAACGTTTGACGTCAAGCTTTATGTCAAGTGTGCGGGACTTTTAATCGAGTCCTCGCGTTTCGGTCGAATGACGGAGAAATGCTAATTTTCGCAAACTACCTGCTAATTCAGATTTTTCTGGAAAGTAGGAAACGGGGGACGTTTCAGATAGCGGGGAATGTTTGAATTTTCAAGCTGAGAATCAACAGCGCAATCAACAGAATCAAATGATCACGGGTTCTAATGTAGCACACGTAAGCATTATGCGTTATTTGCAAAGTAAAGAAAATAAATAATTGCTGTAGAATACGAAGCGGCTCATAAATTAGCAGAGACATTTTAACAGACAATTTGCCAACTACTATAAGCAGGTCGGAGAAATCCGAACCAATTTATGGAATCCCAACCGAGCGTTAATTTTACATCACAAAGCCAACCACTCCCGGCGACATATTTAAACTGCCCTCTTACATTCTTAAAAATTTCAACACCCCGACTTAACATTCGTATATTCACCCCTTCCGCCGCCTAATATCAACCTCGAAATCATCAAACGAGACGCACTACCACTCCCTCCCCTCATTGACAAAAATTTCAAAGTACACATCTTCCAATTTGCACGACAAAGCTGCAGCTACCTCCTCCTTATCCACTTTTTTATCCTCGCGCGCGTAAATTAGCGATTCCTCGCAGGCGACTGTACCGTCGATAAGCGTGATTTGGCCGCTCTCCAGCCCCTCTCCCTTTCTATATACATATACCGTATAATGAAGGGAAAAGGGCGCGCGCGCGCGGAAGAAGAAACTGATTACCGCGTATCGACTGGGGGCTTTTTGGCGCGCTGCCAGCGTGTCCCGCTCGCTCGTTTACCATCTGATGCCGGCCGAACAATGGGGCGCGCAAGGGCTCGAGAGTTTTGGGGCATCGGGCGCGAGAGGGAAACCGCGCCGCGGCAGCTGTAATGTGATTTTCCCAGAGGCTGAGGTCTGATCGACGTCAGCGTGGCGCTTTTCCAGCCGCGCGCGCGTCGTTCTTTTGCGGCGGTATATAGTGGTGGTCGTGGTGGTTGCATTTTTTTTATAAGGGGGATCACTGTAGGGTTTTTATTGTGGTTTTACACTTTTGTCGTGAATCGTGGATGGAGATAATAAAAATTTGAATTTTTATGGATTGAGTCGTTTTTGTTGTATTGTAAAAAGGGACTATATATCGGGCGCATTTATTTTTAGGACGTATATAGTATTGTACCCTACCGGAGCTATTGTTTTTCGCTATTTATTATTTTTTTTTTTTTTCGTTTGCTATAGTGAAGAGGAATCTCTTCGCGCTTGCTGTGGAGCTTTCAATGGGAGATCACGCAGACAATATGCTCGTAATAACGTACACGGGGGGAAAAATAACAAGCGAAAGAGTGAATTTGAGGGTAACGACCGAAATCAAAAGGCTATGTCCAGCAGGGCCTTTACAGTGCTATTGATTTTCTTACAGTCGATAGGTCAAGAACAATGGCGCAATGTACATCGCGGATTTTTCAGCACAAGGCAGCGTCTCGTCCTATCTGCTACAAATAACAATATACCATCGACTGATTTTTCTTACAAAGTGGCCATTATCTTCAAATGCCAATTCTTTTTCCCTTCGAAATCATAGACTCCGACACTTTGTCCCCGACATTGACACTCAAGCTCCCCACACCACCTACGCACTCCGCGCACAATCTACTCATTTCCCCTCCACCTAATAACAATAAAAGCTCGGCGCTCGTCTGCAATACAATTTCAAGAAAAGCGCACTCGCACGAACCTTCTTCTTGGTGGTGTAGAGCGACCCTGAAAAACGAGCGTCTCGCGCACGGCTGATCGATCACCGGTAGAGCGTGGACACTGAAAAACGCAAGGTCTCTCTCTCTCTCTCGTTTGCCAGGCTTTCCACCCCCTTTTAGGGTGCAATTTCCAGCGTCGGGAGTGCGGCGCGCACTTAGGAATTGACTTTTTCTCCTCCAACTCGGGGGTCGAGGCGGTTGTTAGACTGATCAGCGCGGTGGAGCGTACTACCTATACCGCTGCTGGTGGTTTGTACAGCGGGAATGGGTTTTTCTGCGCGAGAGTTCGAGTTGCCTGTTGATGTGCTAATTTCATTGAATGAAAGGTGACGGGTTTGGGGGATTTTTGTTGTTTGTTTTTCAAATTTATAGAACGGAAAACAATTATATACTTTACGAACATCTGAATATTTTTATCATTTTAGTATACAATTATTGTGATTTATCCGAGTTATCCACTGGACTATAGGGAAACGTTATAAAGGTGATTAAGATAATGAAAAAGGCAAGCGCTTGTAATGGCATAATTTCCTTAAACGATAATGACGGTATACGTAACTATATGACTAGTTAGAGCTATTTTAAATGACTGATAAAAAAAATTCATTTATAAAGCAAAATGCAAATCATTAGGTTAATTCCCAAATGCCGTGAACCATGTCAAAGTGATACATATTAGAGCCCGCATTTTTTTTCTCCCTCATTCATTTCACGTTACGTATTATACCCACGTGAATAACCACATTTGGGAATTACGATAGCGCAATGCAGCTTTAGATGACCTTTATTCTTTTCATATACACATGTGAAAGGCAAAGCTTTAATTAAAATAGAAATACGCACGCGCAATTAAGTGGAAATACCGTATAAAATAAAAAGTACTCGTAAAAAAATAAATACAACGTCCATTTGTAAAAATATTTATCCAAAACATTCAATAGCCAATTTTAAACCTGCATCATTTGGCGAGAGGCCGGAAAAACGATCGCCTATTTTCGCCAGAAGAAAACCATCAAACTATCTTAATTGCCGTACTAACTCTTGAAACAAGAACCACTTTTACCAGTTATACCACTTTTTCCCGCCATTCTCTCTCTCTTTCTCTTTTTTCCGGAAAAAAATCCGAAAATAATAAGTCGCTCTTTCCACACACACACACGCGCGCGCGCGTACGCCCTTTTCTCTCTCGCCCCAAACAGAAATCGATTACAGAAACCCACACACCCACATGCTCACGCACATACACATACATACACACCCCGATTTCGCGAGGCAGTGACGTTGATGTATGGCGACCGCTGGCGGGCTTATTAACGAACCGCCGTCGTCGTATATCGCTAATAACATCACGTAAATATTGCGCGAGCTTTACAGCGAAGTGGGAACAAAAAGTAGAGCCGAGATACACGTTAAAGCTGCGTGGGATATGATGAATGCGCGAAGCGTTTTTAGGCGTGGAGGTGCGGTATTTCGGGAATTCCGTAGGCGAGTGGGTGAAAGGGTATGGGAGTGAAATTAAGAGGGTGCGTGGGTGTGTTTTACGGTAGTTGGAGTGCGCGGTAAAGAAATGCGGAGAAGAGCTGGCATTCCGGCGTGTACTTTTCTGCAGAATTTTCGCTTGATTGCGAATAGTTTCGTAGCATTCTTCCGTCGATGCTTCTTTATGGAGCTGATTGCGAGAGTATCCGTATAAGTAGATACATACCAACCTTGGTCAGACACATTTATTTCTCTCTTCTTTCAATTGTAAAACTCCGTTTCTCAGCTAATTATTCGCGAAACTCTGCAAACCCACTCAATCAGACGAATAATCTATAAACTTCTTTTTTTTTTCATGGACGTAAATAATAATTATACCGAAGGACGCGCGCCTCGCGGCATTATTTCGTCCCCGAATGGTGCGCGGTATTCTCTCTCAGCCGATGTATCTCGATAGAGGATATTTAGCGGTCGACTATGACAAAACACAGAGGCGTTCGATGACAAACTCCCCCGCGTGTACTCTTCTTTTGTCAGGGCGCCTTCAATGAGACAGAGCAGCTGAGCGCGCGCCGAAAAAGAAAAGCAAGAAAACGTATAACGAGTGCCTCTGTCGCGGGGATGGAGCGGCTTTTTCCGAGATGAAAGTCGGCCTAAAAATGAGAATAACGCCTCTCGCTTCGGTGGGAAAGACATCGACGACGACGTCGACGACGGCGAGGAGAAGAGAGAAAGGTATACGTATAGCGGCTTTCATCGATAACAGCGGCCAATTAATAATGTATAGGGTTTTCAATTTCTCAATGACGCGGTGGCGGTGACGGGAGGTTGACGACAATGGGCCGATGATATGCACCGGACTATTGTTCGAACAAATTATTTGGTGGTTATAAATAGAGGGACAAGCAGGGATGGAAGTAAATGGAGCGCTAAGCGCGCTATTCTTATTTTTTCCTCTATATTAAAGTGGCGTTTAATAACCGGGACGCTTTTTGACAGTTATTCCATAATATCTGGAGATTTTTAATACGAAATATTAAGTGCAAGTAAAAGCAGAAAAATCGTGATGATAAGTTTTATCAGGATGATTAATTTTATTGTTTTGATTGTGATTGATTGTTGGTGAAATTGCAGTTATAAATTAAAACGATTGGAATTAATAATTTATTCGGTTTAGGGTAATGAATAATCTCTATTTGGAACTTACTCCGTTAATGGGAAGATTCCCGGTAACAATTGCAAGTTGCGTGTAAGATCGATTAACCCAACTACATGTAACTCCCATTTGCCTTGGAAATTCAGCATTGCGCAAGTACTTCCAAATGACTTGTGAGTTAATATTTAATTTGAGAAGTAATATCCCAACACCACCTTTGCGCATATTACCAGCTGAATATTAATGCAGGATATTACAAGCTTTCCTGCGAATTATTAATGAGGACATGAAATTTTACATACATCGCGCTCGACTAAATAAATCTATTTTCAGATATGTAAACAAACACTTTAATTCATTGAATTTCTCTGTGAACTTGCTATTAATTCATTAAGCGTCATCGATTGATTTTATTTTAATATATGCGCAAACGCCGAATACTTTGTATGCACGTATTTCTATAGTAGAACTATAATAATAATACGCAAAATTGTAAAGTTGCGTTTTTTACATCTTTTTTCAGTAATTATCAAATACCAAAATTTCTTAATAAAAAAAAAAGCAAATTTTCAATATATTATCTGATATACGAAAAGAATTTAAAACGCATTTCCTCTTGTATTTCAAGTTCGATTATATATTTCTAATATCTTTCGTCAAGTTTGTTTACAATACTATTAACTAGAAGGAAAAAAAAAGTACACAAGAACCCTCGTCCACAAATCATCTCTCAAAACCAGCGATCCAAAATTAACTTTCCCAAAACTCCCACTCACCCCATCCCCAAAAAAATCCTCTTTCCACGATTCACCAGCACCTCCGAGAAAGCCTCTAAATCTCACAGCCTTACCGCGAGCTTACTCGTACGCTCCCATATACATATATATACACTTCCCTCGCCCGGGTTCGCATAGTTCGCGGCGGGATCCAACTTGGCATCTTTAACTACCTCCTTAATCATACAAACACCTGTTACTTTCCTGCTGCGCGCCACTTCCTCCGAAAAAAGGCGAACGCGCGAAAACTGGGTTACGCGTCATTACAATTTTGTGCGAGTATTTTTTCATCATACTCGCGCGTCGAGAGAGATATGTATGCGGTTGCGATGTGCAGGTCTCAAGGGTAGAGTATATCATAAGGACACGCGCGCGTATGTAATGAATATGCGCGCGTCGTATACCGCATTGTCCCTCGTTATGTTCCGCGCATGTCGCCCTGTAACTGTATTAAAGGCGAAACTTGTTTTAATGGTGAGGTCGGGTGAGTTTTCCCCCCTCGTGAATCTCAAAAAATGGACTATATCATTACAATTTTATCTCACGATTATTATATAAATGATAAAAAAAAAGCTATATTTTATCTTGCCATTTGGTTATATAAAAAACGTTTCGTCACATTAAGAGGATTTCAAGCGTCCATCGCGGAATGGAACCTTACGCGTGACGTCACTACTGCCAACTGTCTTTCTCTCTATCCCTCTTTACATAGCCCTTGACGTTACAATCGCAAAGTATTAAATTCTCATGTCCTCCTGAAATTTTCGAACGAGAACAATATGGAAGAACTTGTACCATATAGCGATAACTCGCGTGACCAAAAATAAAGGGTGAAAACTAAAAATACCCTCACGATTAAAACACCAGAAGCGAGACGACCCCACTTTACTCTATCAAATCCTCCCAGCGTTCCTTCCGAAACCGCGCAAAAAACGATAACACAGTTGCTTCGTTTCCTTCCCCTACCTCCCCTCTCAACCCTGCATACTTAAACCGGGTAATTGCGCGCGCGCGCGCGCCCTCCCGAACTATTCGGGTCACGGTCGCGCGCTCCTCCTCTCCTTATACACATGCACGCGCGCGCATGAGACTTCCGCCCTTTCTCCCTCTCTCTATCTCCACGCGAGCTAACCTCCTATGGATATTGAATATCACAGTGTCCCGGTCGCGATTGATCGCACTGTTTCGTTTAATTGCAGGAAGCGCTTTTACGGGTGGCAGAGAGAGAATATTGTTGTTGGTTTTTTACGTACGTGGTATGTATTGTGCACTTTTTTTCCGTTGCTTATACGACGACGACGGGCCGCGGTTCGAAGGCGTCGTAATTCCGCAATCTACCCCGGGAATATATTGTTGAGCTGATTTTTTGTGTATACGCGCTGGGTTTTAGATTGTCTTTATGGTGGGTTGATGCGCGCCTTTTGAAGAATAGAACATTTTTTTTACTACCGGTGTATGTTCGGTTTACTTTTATTTTTTAAGGAGAATAATAGGGTTTTATTGAGAGGCTTTACGAGGACAGAGGTTACGGGATAGTATATTTATTTATTTATTTAATAAGATTTTCGCGCAAAATAGATAACGCTGTATTCGTTATGCATAGGTTTGCTAATATTGGTAGGCAGTGTAATTTGTTAATGGTGTAAACATAGTTTAAGTTCGGCAGCAGCTGTTTACATTACTGTTAATAGAGATTATAGCTTGCGATGCGTAAGGGAAATGTCCCTATATTCAAACAAGTTTCCGTACCCCAGTTAAAGTAATTAATATACTCGTGATTATATTTCCCAGATTATATACCAAACTGATATAATAATTAAAAAGACGTGTAATGTTAACGTGGGAAACATTATGCAATGATCATTATTATTTATGTATATGAATCTCTCTTGCAGGCACCATGATGAAAAAATCGCTGCTAACTGCTTTAGCAGAATGCTTTCTCAAAGAGAATTGATAAATTACATCAAATAATTTTTTTAAATGTACATTTTAATAAAAATTTCATTCTTTCTGTATATCTGATTTTGTATAAATACAATTATTCAAAATGATCCAGAAAATTATATTTAAAATAATTATGTAGTAATTATTAAATTGTAAATTAAAAAGTTTAAAGTATTATCACATGCTATTTATTGAATTTATAAATTAATTGCATTTCTTCGAAATTTCTTCAGCGTTTTCTTCGAAAACCCGCTAACTCGGTGTTTGCTTCAAAACCCCGTCAACTCAGCGAGACTTCGAAAATCCACCAACTCATAGAGTGATTTCAAAAACCACATAACTCGGCGACGGTTTCAAATATGCTCTAACTTAGGCGTTTTTTTTTTCTTTAATTTTGTAGCGGTAGCTCTAGGATGTTAAAGTACAATTTCTGTATAAGCGATGAAAAAAATTATTTTCGATTTTTCCATATTTTTCTTTATTTTTTTAACCGACTTAATAATATCCGACCGGGACAAAAAAAAATATGGGTAGATAGTAAATTTTAAGACCTTTCAGAAAATGGGCATACTTCCGACCGATATTCAAACCCGGCGACGAAAAAAATTATTTTCGATTTTTCCATATTTTTCTTTATTTTTTCAACCGACTTAATATTATCCGATTGGACCGACAAAAATATGAATTGATAGGTAATTTCAAGACCTTCAAAAAAATGTGACTACTTCCGACAGAGATCGAAACCCGGTGACGAAAAAAAAAAATTCCATTTTTCCATATTTTTCTTTTTTATTTTTTAAATACTTAACATTATCCGATCAACTATATAATTGAGCTTGCACAACTTCAAAATAAGCTTTATGTACCTGCCAAAGATAAGCTTGATATCTCTGACCAGTTCCGAGTTATTCTGCAGACAAATTTATAACACACATACACACATATACGTACATACATACACACAGACATTTTCTAAAAAACGCATATTTCAACTCAGAGAGCTCAGAAATATCGAAAATCATCGAAATCTCGAGGTCGAAAAATTTCACCGTTACCAAGCTTTCTCTTAGAGAAAGCAAAAGAGAACTAAATAAATCATTGAAAAAAAAGTATAGTTTCAAAGCTTGATCGACGATAAATAATAATCATTAAACGAACATATATTTTTTATAGCTTTTTATTGCAGACTGAAGTGTTTTACAATAGTTACATACTTTAGACAAACCAGTACGTGCGTATGACAAGTTTATTTAAATTTTCAAACTTTACTGCTAGTAAGCGAAAGGTAATTGTAATATTAAATTTTCAAAACTTTTTTTAGTAAAGAATTTTCGTTAAAATACTTGTTTTAATAAGAGGCAGCAGAGTGAGTCCCATTGAGTAAATATTAATATTTAGGTCAAGGAAAATATGAAATTTATATATAACCGTCATGAACTAAAAATAAAGGCTTTTTTTAACGTACACGTAAATGTAAGTGTGAAAATAATTTAATTAACCATTCGCCTATAAAAAATACGAGCGCAATTATATTTCCTCCCGCTAATACAATTAATAGCAATAAACCTAGCGGTGGCCTTTGAAGTTTTACATCTTGTTCATTTTGTGTTTCCCAAACTTTTTCAATGGTTTCAACTTGTTTAAGATATATACCAGACTCAATTATTCGTTGAGAAATTTCATCAAATTTTTCAACGTAAGGAGATGTACTTTCGTAAAAGTAAGTTTGAGGATCCGATAGAAATATTACCTCAGTTATTTTCATAGTAAAACTACCGTCCATTTCTTTGTATTTGTTAATAAACATTTTAGCACACGCTTTAGACTCAGTGCATATTACATTCTGATTTTTTTGCAATATATCGAAACACTCGTTCATATTAAGAACAGTGATACTTTTCGATCGAAGACTGTTTGAAATCGTAGTGTTGTCTTGGAAAAAGCGTTGGGAATTAATACTATTGACATAAATAGATAAATTCGAGTGGTCAATGTCTTTCAATGTATTGAACGCATATTTTTCAATTATTATTGCCTCATCTAGTAACGTATTGAACCACATATTGAATTGAGTGGATGACAGCCAAATCAGAACTATAAAAAATACTCTTTCAGATGATCTTTTTGGGCTTTTTGGTAGAGGATAATTAAATAATATACGAAATATATAATTCGCCTTCCAATAATATCTGTTGAATTTGAACAAGATAACTATCATGTTAATAAAAAGGTATATAGATGTAAAGTACGCAATATACAGTACATACGTGGATAATAAAGACGATTCATGATATAACAAATTTGGTACTACAGCAACATAATCAAAACGTCGTAAAAAGATGCCACTGTTTACATTTTTCTTATAGTTAAAAACACTACGCGTTAGGGGATCAGAAGTCATGTCAACAATTCCATTTTCTAGAACCTTATAGGTCATTTTAACAAAATTGTGTAAAATTTTGTATTCAGTTTCAATCACAGGATTTATAATAAAATTTAATGTTTCAGATAGGCATCTTAAAAGTGCAAAATCAGACCCATCTATGTTTATTATTGAGCCATTAGAATTTCTGATTATATTTTGATATGGTGGAAAATCATACACAACCACCTTTATATCATGTTTATACATATTACATATTTTATCGGGGAAAATGTCTATCGTTTTATGCCATGCCTGTTTATTGAGACTATTATTAAATGGATTATAATTGTAAACATAAACTTTTGGCGTCTCTAAAAGATTGTCATGTATTATTTGTATAATTGTTACATCTAAGAAGTTTTTTTGCCAAGCGTATTTCAGAATGTCACTTGATGAATCGCGAAATGTAGTATTTTCACCAAAAGTAATTACTAAACATTTTGGACGTTGATTATACGGTGATAACATACGAAGTAGATCGATTGTATTTCTGATTTGGTATTTTAAACTTTTAGTTTTAGTTTCGATGGCAATAATGAAGTATAAAACAGTATTTCTTGGATTTTCCAACAATGCTAACGATGAGAACTTTGTTAAAACATCACCTTTCGAAGAGACGTCAATTAAATAGCTTGGAAATTCATTCATTAAAATTTCGGAAAAAGAGTGTTTTAAGTTAATATCTGCAGAACTGCCATTTAATAGAATAATTAGAAGATATGGCTTTGCAACGTTTTGAATTTGATCTTTTAGTGGAATCATCCATTGGTTTTCATTTGCAAAACTATAGTAATGCATAAATAAGCCAGTTAATACAAGAATAATTCTATACTTAGTTAGTAAAAACATGGTGTCCCCACGTTAAATACGATTTTATTAACTTACAATTTGAAGCTTTGGGCCAATAACAACTATTATTTTAATTCTATTGTGTCTTTCTGTTGAATTACGTATGAGGTACAATATGTAATATTAAACGTTTTACAGAATTCGGGTTTGCATATGTATATTTTCTTTAAATCGATTTTCTACATTTACCTGTTACTTGTTTTCCTAAATAACTACAGAAAAGAATTCTAAAAGTTATCGAAGTGATTTAAAAAGCTAACCAAGTTAGGGCAGCTTTTTTTATTAAATAATTATTCCATTAAGTTTATATTTTTGTTTTCATTCCTATCTAATTACGAAATTGAACCATGTCGGTGTAAATACCAGGTAACATACTATAGCCGCAATTATCTCCAAAAGAAACAATACCAATTAGAGTACAATTTTGGTTTACCAATGGTCCTCCCGAGTCGCCCTAATAGACAAGCGTAAATGTATTTGTAGGTTTTGTCTAACATTCCTATGACCTTGGCAAATAATTGCCACAGGTTGAATTTTTTAGCAATATAGATTGATAATTTATTCGTCTTACCTGATATGCATCTTTTGAATCATCTCCAGATCCATAACATACATTGCGATCGTGGATCGTGTACTTATTTTTGTACAAGTATTTGCAATGTTGTAGATCAACTCTTCAAACGTTTATAAATTGCAAAGTCGATGACAGGTATTCTTCATCGAGCTAAAATTCACATTGTGCCGTTTATTACATAAAACATCTACTGCAGTAGGTATTGGTGTCAATTTTAGCAAAAAAGATTCATCAGCGAGTATCCCCAGCTACTGGCCAAACCCCAACTCGTATCAGGATTTTCGAATCTTCAAGCTTTACAGATCTCGTAATGTTTGTATATTCAAAAGGTGGGCTTACTCTTATGGCGCATATATTATAGTCATCATTATTTTCTTGATAACGGCCATGGCACACGACATCAACCACTTGATGGACAGTTCCACCTTCCTGCAAGTTTGCACTGACACTGCGCATCGACAATATTTTCATCCTGTTTTTTTTGTATAGTTTAAGTTAGTGAAAATATACTTACGATTGTATCGGCCTGCGTAGTTTTGAAGTTACTATATGTTATGCTCACCGTAATCTGTGATGGCATGCCTATCCATGTAATAATTATTTACCTGCATGCTAAACTAAATGCTAAAGAATTCTGCAATATTAAAATAGTAAATTGATAATTTATTTAAGTAATAAAATTAATCAAAGTAAAAGGTGAATAACAACTGCAGTATTAAAAGTTTCGGTCTACACAAAATATTAATGACATATTTTAATAAATACATTCATTTACTGGACACAACAGTGAGATACTGTCAAACTATTTTTTGTCGATAATAGCTGCCCCTCATATATGTTGGCCGTTTCTTCTCATTAATAACTATAAACAGCAATCTGGGGAACGCTATTACAATGACACTTGTACAGAAATTGAAGAAACAAAATTGAAGGTAGGTGATTGGCTGAAAATTTTATTTTAGATAAATTTATATTATTAATGTTTATTGTTATTGCTTTCTCAAAGAGGAAACTTGGTAATGGTGAAAGTTTTCGACCTCGAGATTTCGATGATTTTTGATATTTCTGAGCTCCCTGAGTCGAAATATACGTTTTCTAGAAAATGGCTGTATGTATGTATGTATGTGTGTGTACGTGTGTGTGTGTGTGGACGTGTGTGTGTGTGTGTGTGTGTGTGTGTGTGGGTGTGTGTGTGTGTGTGTGTGTGTGTGTGTGTGTGTGTAAGTTTGTTATAAATTTGTCAGCAGCATAACTCGAAACTGGGCAGAGATATCAAGTTTATCTTTGGTAGGTACATAAAGCTTATTTTGAAGTTCTGCAAGTTCAATTATATAGTTGATCGGGTAATGTTAGGTATTTAAAAAATAAAAAAGAAAAATATGGAAAAGTCGAAATTTTTTTTTTTATCGCCGGGTTTGGATATCGGTCAGAAGTAGGCCCATTTTCTGAAAGGTCTTGAAATTTCCTTTCTACCATATTTTTATCCGAGAGAGGATTGGGCATTTCGAGTCGTACACAGCTCACTAGGCTACGAACTCAGAATCACGAATTCGGCTCAAACTTTGCGATATGCTTTTAGATGTAGAAATATGAAGAAAGCTGCAATATTAGACCTTAATGCTAAAAAAACGCAAGTTCTGCGCTTTTTTAGCTTTATTTTGAAAAAAGTCTTGAAAAAAGCCTCTTCTTAACCCGTTAACTGGCAATGGATCATATATGTACAAAAAAAAGTCGTGCCAAATCTGGCAATGGATCATGTATGTACATATTTGAATAACTTTTGCAATTCTCAACGGATTTTGACAAAACTTGGTATACAACTGTTTTCGAGGTCGCTGAATCTGAATCTGACATCAGTTGTAAAAGTCGCACCAGTTAAGAGGTTAAAACAGTAACCATTTAACTCCGGGAAGTCTTAAATATCATTTCAAAAATAGAAAATAGAACTAGAGAAAAAAGCATTTCTACTCTTCATAATTTTAGAGGGACAGACATTCAAGACTTTTAAGAAAATGCGAATACTTCCAACGGATATCCAAACCCAACGCCGTAAAAAAATATTTTCAATTATTCCATATTTTTCTTTATTTTTTTTAACCAACTTAATATTATCCGATCGGGCCGACAAAAATATGGGTAGATAGAAAATGTCAAGATCTTTCAGAAAATCGGCCCACTTCTGACCGATATCAAAACCCCAGAAGAAAAAAATTATTTTCGATTTTTCCATATTTTTCTTTATTTTTTTAACCGACTTAATAATATCTGATTGAGCCGAAAAAAATATGGGTAGATAGGAAATTTCAAGACCTTTCAGAAAATGGGCCTACTTCCGATCGATATCCAAATTCAATATGCTATACATAATATCCGCAAACCACCCTGCTGATACACACACACACACACACACACACACACACACACACACTCACACACACACACACACACACAGAGAGAGAGAGAGAGAGAGAGAGAGAGAGAGAGAGAGACTTACATACATACACACAGACATTTTCTAGAAAATGCATATCTCGACTCAGGGAGCTCAGAAATATCGAAAATCATCGAACTCTGGAGGTCGAAAAATTTCACCGTTACCAAGCTTTCTCTTTGAGAAAGCAATAATAACATCTGATATATGTGTTCGAGTTCATGTCTCCTTTTCCTCCCTCTACCAAATGAATATGCATGCTGCATTTCACCAAGACCCTTCCACGAGAAAAAGAGACATCCTCCCTTCGTACTAAAAAAAAGTCGATAAACATCCAAAGAAAAATACCATCTCTCGAACCAACCACTAAACCTACACCAGCATAAAACTTTCAAATCCCTAAACAAACCAAAGCCCCCGACACACCAAACAGCACGAAAAAAAAAAGAAAAAAAAATACACACCCCGAATCATAAAGATGAACCAGCATCGCGCGCGCGCGAGCGCTTGATAAGTGTACGAGGGGGAACGGATAAAGTTATATGTTTTTACACAGCTCACGGGGGGGAGGGAGGTGGCTGCCGCCTCGAAGGATAAGCTGATAAGAGCGGAACCGGCCGCGAGTCGATAGATCGAGGCGCACCAGGATACGGGGGCTGGCGACTTACCGACGAAGCACGGGGCGAGGGCAGCGCGAGGGAAAGCGCCGCTCGTAGGGGGGCGCTTTGGCCGACTTCGTTCAGCGGCGGCTTCGGGTATAGGGGCGCGAGGGATCATTGGCGCTACGCCCTCCGTGGTGGTAGCGTAGTGGATGGAAGGTGCGGTCGGTTGGGGGTCGCTGGGTTCGTTGGTTTTTGAGGTGAGGATAGGGATAAGGTTGATGAAGGCGTTTTGTATTAAAAATGAAAGTAATTAGGGGTTTGGTGTTTTGAATTTTGTATGAATGGTAAAGAACAATGCCTACACTCGTCCTCAGAGAAAATATTAATAAGGAACTTGAAAATATTACTGCGATCGACCGTCCATAAAATCGTTGTGTTTAGGCAACGTTGTTCCTACATACAAGTAGAATATGAATTCAAATGATGTTTTTAAATTTTGCTACGGAGTGTCGGATGAATACATACTTTTTCTAATTATTTCAATAAATTCATCGTTATTTTCTTTTTTTTTACTACTGCTCCTTCACCTTTCTGAATCGATGTTTCTTAAAATGCGTATCTTAATAAGCCCTAAACATTAGTTGGTGCGCCTCACTGTGTCTCTCTATCTACTACTTTTCGACGGGCATTCTCTTATTTAACGTAGATATTGAGTTATTTATTTATTTAACAAAATAGACTGGTCAAAATCCGTATCACATACACGGGGCAAAATTTTGTTGTAAACTTTACTTTATTTATAAGAAAATTTACATTTTTCATGTGGAATTTTTACTTTTTAAATAGTAATTTTTATGATTTTTATAGCAAATTGACCGATACTGATATAAAAGTGATATTTCTTTTCAGCAGTCATAAAATTACTATTTCAAAAAGTAAAATTTGCTAGGAAAATCATAAAAATCACGATTTAAAAAATAAAAATCGTAAATGACGAAGTGTGTCCCAGTGCTTCTGTAAAAAGAGTAAATTTTCTTCTAAAAAAGTAAAGTTTACAAGAAAATTTTTCTCCGTGTAGAGTATGATTATTATACGGTTGCAAGTCGTCTTATACTAAATGATGAAGCAGAAAACATAAACGCAATCAAATTTATAAAGCATAAACGCAATCAAATTTATAAAGCATAAATAAAGCATAATGCGAGAAAAGTATATAGTTCAATAATATACTTAAGGTGAGAAGGTAACGCATTCCACATTCTTGTAAATCTGTTAACATAAATGCATAAAGTTATTATTTGCGAAACGTTCATAAAGTATTAGATGATCTGTTAGAAGATACGCAAAATCGCAAATCTATGTTCAAGGTTTGATAAATTAGTTTTATAGCATTCTTTTTTAATGTTTTCCTATTTCCACACCTTTAATTTAACCACAATAAATTTTCGTACACTTTCAACACTGTTAGATAAATATCACACACACACACACACACAAACATGTGCGCGCGCGCGAAAATCGCCACGACACGCACAAATAACTTTTATTTTATTACTTCACCATGAATTGGCACAAAAACAGGCGAGTAATTTACAACTTATCTCGACCGTGACGTTGCCAAAACGAATACTTTCCAAAGTATTCGAATCAGTGCAATATGTCGTATCGGCCGTCGACCCCTTATATATTTTAATTCCTACTCCCTGATTCCAAACCGCACCTCTCACCATTTTTACCTTATTCCACAAATCAATTAACTTTGACAATACTTCTCAACCTTACACACACGCGCACAGATACATACACCAGATGATTAATGCACGACCGCCCAATCTTGGAAACTTCGCCCAGTACATTCCGTACAGTAGGCCAATCCAGAGCCCTGGGCATTATAAAGCCATCGATTAGCCGCGCAGCTTATGAGCTATTATTGTTTCGCAACTTTCGTTGTGCAAACACACGCGAGTAGCGCGCGACCGCTAATGTCCACCGCCAGCCGCGTGCGCACGCCTGCAGCGACGGGGGTTTTATCGACAACAATAACAGAACGGTTGGCGTCACGTAGTAATGATGTATGTTTAATTAAAATTAATTAATCGAACTTTCGACGATTGCGGAGAAGGGAGGTGGGGGAGGGGGGATAATAATGCGTGGTGAGCGAGGACGACGAAGGGGTACGATGCAAGAGGACGACAAAACTGCGAGTGTGGGATTGGCCATTATTACGTGTCTATATTTGCATGTGGATTTGATAAATAATTGCGAATGGTTTTCACAAGTTGATGGATTTTGGGGGTATATCGTGAATTTTGTGCACGGAATTTCCTCATGAAATTGAAGATGAATTCTGCAAAAAATCAAATTAACAACGCGAAAATAAGTTTGATAATTCAAATTTAAAGTAGCTGACGAATTTTGGAAATTTGAAATAGTTTTCAGCGCCGTCTGTACACTTGTCTGGATGAATTAGTTTTGTCGGGCTTTGAGTTCAACGCTTAAACGCTTCTTGCACAAAGTAATTTGCTGCAGTGCGGCTTATTGCGAAAGTTGTCAAATCTTGATAAGCTTACAGGCAAAACTTACGCGTTTAATAAATCAAAACTTTTCCTAGCTTTTTCTATTTTTTCCCATATATAAAATTCATCAAAGTGAAGTGCAGGTATTGCGTAAAAAATGTCTTTTTTAATTGCAGTACTAAAAAGAGGCAAATTTATCGGCACACAAAGCACCCCGGATCAAGGCACGCGGATCCCGGAGAGTTGCGCCACTCGAAGCCATCGTGTGTGTGCGTGCGTGCGTGCGTGCCTGCGTGTGTGTGTGTGTGTGTAAGCTAGTGTTATCGCTATAAGGTAGAACGATTTGTTTTTTGCTTCCCTTTATATTTAAATGGAGATTCAATTCTACATAGTATTTGAGTCGGAAATACTTTTTGTGACCATGAGAAATTTGTTCCGTTGCGCGCGAAAAACTTCGCAATTAATACGTTTTCTTCGATTTCGAGAATTACTCCAGGACATCATTCCTTATTATAAATTACTGCAATATAACTTTCTTCTAAAAAATCTATTGGTAATATTATTGTCAAAAGATTTTTGTGTCATTGAATAATTGATTACACTATCAACAAGACTGTGATGATTGCAGAAATTATGTGTCGATAGACAATGGGTGCATGATAGGTAAATAATGAAAACGTAAATTGTTTTTATTTGAATTCAAGCGAATAACTTGGTGCATTAATTTCATTTTTGAAACGGGTAATAGTTTTTTAAAAATTAAATTTAAAAATTTTAATTAAATTTTTTTACCAATAAATGACGTTAGCCTGTTATAGAAGAACGTAGCGATGACGATCGATATATCGACGGTTTGGTGGAAAAGGTTTCGATTCATATTTTGCTTGAAAAAGTTGTCCGTTCAACTTTTGCTAGAAAAAGGTGCCATTTCTAATTTTTCTTTAAAAAGGTGTCATTTCAAATTTTGCTTCAAGGTTTTCATTTCAGAAGTACTTTATTTTTTACAAATTTCGTTATGGTACTACTGCAATTTACTTTTAGTAATTCGTCGTTAATTCGTCGTTTCGTTGATAAATAAATTGCAATGGCACCACAACAAAATCCATGGAAAATAAAATGTTTCTGAAATGACACCTTATTCAAGGAAAATTTTAAATGACACCTAGCAAAATTCGAAATAACATTTCTGCAATCATTACAGTCTTGTTCATAGTGTAATCAATTATTCAATTACACAAAAATTTTTTCACAATAATATTACCAATAATTATTTAGAAGACAGTTGGATTGTAGTAATTTATAATAAGAAATTGTATCCTGGCGTAATTCTCGAAATCGAAGAAAACGTATTAATTACAAAGTTTTGCGGGCAACGGAACAAATTTCTCATGGCCACAAGTGGACGACGTCCAAAAAGTATTCCCTACTCAAATATTATATAGAATTGAATTTCCACTTAAATATAAAGCGAAGCAAAAAACAAATACTTTCTGCCTTAGCGATAAGACATGTAATTATGTAGATGAGGCAGTTAAAAATTGTAAAATTTACTTATTCAGACTTATTTTATAATTTTCTTATAATTAGTAAATCAAAAATTAAATGGAATGACTGATGTTCTTTATTCACTTAGTTATTTCAATTATAATATGCATTGAATACGTAAGGCTGATGTAAAAATTGTAAAAAGATTGATTTTACGTTTTCAAATATTTATTGAGTTATCGCTAGTAGAAAATTATTATGGAAAGTTGTAATTGAATTCGATTATTTCTTAGAAAACTGTAACTATTTAAGTAATAATTTCAGTGTAGATAATTATTTATGGAAAGATCAAATAGCCAGATGTCAGTATTTATAAGTGTCCCCTTATAGAAAAAAGACGAAATTTTCCTTAATTTTTAGATGTAAAAGTCGCGCCAAAATAGTATACCATTCAATCAGGCTTGTAAATAATTTTTTTCACATTCAGAAAGTCTTAAAGAACAAGAAAAACTTTGTCCTGTAGATGTTCCTTCAAAATTAAATCATCTTTTCAAGTTTCGTCGTAAAAAAAAAAATAGGTGAAATTTCTGTCCATTCTTTTCAATCCAAAATTGACTTAAGGGGATGCCTTATACCGACAGAGTTCTCTGCCGTACCGACCCCAACGTTTTTAATTAAATATTAAGGGGATGCCTTATACAGGCAGAGTTCTCTGCCGTACCGATCCCAACGTTTTTAATTAAATATTAATTGTTAAAAGATTTTTCTTGAATTCCAAGAGTTGACGCACAAAGGCAAACTTATTACCTAATTCCCGGTCAAATTTCAGATAAATCTATTGAAAAATAAAGACGAAATTTGAAAAATCGCAATATGTTATATTTTGAGGTTAATATAGTAATATGCAACGTTGCGATTTTTCAAATTTCGTCTTTATTTTCCAATAGATTTATCTAAAATTTGACCAGGAATTAGATAATAAGTTTGCCTTTGTGCGTCAACTCTCAGAATTTAAGGAAAAACTTATAACAATTAATATTTAATTAAAAACATTGTGGTCGATACGGCAGAGAACTCTGCTGGTATACCCTTAAGTATTGCCAAAAAATGATACCATTAAATCGAGCCTGTACCTATTTTTTTCACATTCAGAAAAGTTTAAAGAACAAGAAAAACCTTATCCGATGAGTGTGCCTTCAAAAAAATTTTTTTATTTTTTTCGAAATGTAAGAGGGAAATAATTTTTAGAATAGCTCATACACACACCATTAAGTGAGCTACTTGCAGTCAAAATGGTCGCTCGATGCAAAATGCATCCTCTCTATTTCTCTCTCTCCCTTCCCGAAAGAAGTTTTACCGGCAACAAAAGCTCTCGCTGTGTCTTTTGAAAACGCGCATCTTGCGTTCTATAATCCCCCGTGTGCGCCGCGTATGTACCTATGTGCATTTGTATTCTTTCAGCATCAAAAATACACCCTTTATGAACGTTTCAACCGCGCAAAGACAGTTCCGGCGTTCTTGAGTGCCCTCGAAATTATGCATTAAACGGTCTCGACTGCGCGAGCGAGGCTTTCACCGATGCGCGCGCGTTTCCTCTTCGCTCTTTTATTCGAAATTCGAATAACCGGCAACAATGCAAACAATGGAAATAATAACGGTTGTTGCACCTTGTATGCAAATTAAAGGTTTATATGAGTAGTTCTGTACGTTTAAGGAATTTTGAGATGAAATTTAAGCAACGCCAATGTAAGATAAGTCTCGGTATAGTATAAACGGAATAATCTTTTAGTAAAATGTTAGGATAAAAGCTATTGGCATTATAAAGGTTTTGAGAATTTGACATTCTAGAGAAAAATTAAGAAGTGATCAGACTGCGAATATTTATTGCGATTGAATTTTTTAATAATTATGTTATTATTCCTTTTACCTTCACACTATTTCTGTATAACCTACTTCGAACAATACTTTTTCCTTAAAAATTAATCCGGGCTAAAATTAGTAGATTATAAAATATCTTCTTAATCCACGAATTTGAACGAAATTTTAATTTTCACTGAAAATTCTCAATCTACAAATAAAACAACAAAACTACGTATTTCACCATATTTCCAACAAAATAATTCAAGTAAGTACAAAATTACATCATTATACGAATCCACTAATTGATTAAGCCCGAGCGAGACCGAGAGATAGAGAAAGAGATATAGAGATAGAGTGCACGCTCCAAATCCCAAGTAACAAAACTTCATTCCCCGCCGATACCCAACTTTTTCCCGCGCGAGAAAGCAGAAAAGAAAGAGCATCAACCTCGCTCGATTCCCTCCTCTCTCGTACTGCCCCGGAGAAAAAGCGCGCAAACTGCGAGAAAGGAAAAAGGGACGACCAGCACCAGCAGCAGCACCAGCAGTAGAAAATCCGAAAATCGGCAAGGCAAATGCGAGATTAAAAGTTGAAATTAAACTTTCCTTCTCTTTCCCATAGTCACCTCATTCAGGACGACTTTACGTTGACTTTTCGTGGCGGCCTCGTTTGTTTAGACCCGTGCCCTCTTTGTCGCGGCCTGGAGAAACCATATTTCATTACGGCCGGTCGAAGGGTCGAACGACAAAAGGAAGAAAGAGAAAGAGATAGCAAGGCGTGTTCTCCTCCATTATTCGCTCTCCCTCGGCTTTTAATCGCGCGAAATTTTCCCCCGCGATTGACTTCGAAAAATGGGGGGACGAACCGAAGTTTGAATGGCCGTGTCTATATATAGAAAGAGAAAGAAGTTCGGGGCTCTTTTTGCGGTCGCGCGAAGTCAAAAACGTTATTAATTGCTCGTCCGCCCACAGCATCAATAAATTTTTACAACCGCACGCGTGTATGCGTATACGTATCGCTTTTTACCCCCACCAGTATACACACATGCGCTACTTTTTTCAGCGCCGTGTATTAATTTCGAAGACACTCGAGAATTATTGCATCGGCGATTGTTAATAAAAGGGTGGCGGGGGCGATTTTATTGCTTCGTCGCCACGACGGCGAATCGGAAACGAAATTTCCATCGTTAATCTCGCGAACGCCGGTTATTGTATATTCCGGATATATACGCTTGAGCGTTCTCTGATGAAGTTTTTTCTGCGCCCCCTTCCCCACCTCTCCGAGGAAATCCGCAATGAGGAAGCACTAATAAATCCGGATTACGGCTTACCCATATTAAGAACCGCGGCCCTTCGCCCCCGCCGCTGCTGCACCCCCCCCCCCCCCCCCCGCCGCAAAGTCATGAATTTTCTTTCTGCAGGGTAGGTGGGAGGAGGAAGAGAATAATAATAATAATAATAATAACAACGATCTCTTGTCGCGACTGCACAGGCTTTTTTACAATTTCAATTTCCCGGAGGGAAAAGAAATGGTGCGCGGAGGTTATTTTAATTAAGGCGCGGCGTTTTTTTTGCCCGCGGGGACGTGTGTAATGCGATTGATTGGCTTATGAACGGTGATTTTCCATTAGTGAAATGAATAAAAAGATATTGCGGTTTTAATGGAATCGAGTGTATACATTGAACAGTACCTTTCCAACCAATATTAAATCCTTTTACAAAATTCCTTAAAATCACATAATTCGCATCATTTCTTTTACTATTGAACACGAAGAACCCACGCAAAGCTTTAATTAACAATCAAATAAATCAAATTCCGGCCAAATCCAATGAAAAAGAAAAAAAAAAATTCAGAATCCCGCTGATCTTCAAAAAGCTCTAAATCCTTAAAAACCTTTCACTTATCAGCCCCTGCCGCCGAATGCCATATAGTGCAGCTTTTTTGCCTCCCAGCCCGCATTTATCCAATGATGTTTAATTAAATCTTGTAAAACCCTTCCTCGTCCTCCACCTCTCTCATCTCTCTCCGGCCTAATGAACATTTCATTAGCCCCCTTTCGCGTACCCTCGAAAAAACGAGCGAGCAGCAGCTCGAGCCACTGTATATCCACCGACGCGCTCGCCGGGGCAATTCTATCGAGCCGGGCCCAGTCGCTCGTGGCGAAATTGATAAAGCGCTTTTCGTCGAAAATCTAAATTTACCGCGCTTTCTCCCACACTTTTACCGCCCGCTCGTCTCTTTACACACATTCCTGTTCCACTCCTCTCTTCCTCTCTCTATCTCTCTGTGAGTAAGTGGCCGTGCTACGGATAGGATGACTACTGGCGACGTAAATAACCTCGGTAGAATGTGTGTTATATATATGAGCAATTCCTGGGAAATTTCCCTTTTACGTCGCCAAAAAAAATGAAAAATTTTTTTGAATGCACACTTACCACACAAGGTTTTTCTCGTTTCTTGAATCGTTACAGAACGTGAAAAAACGTGTGTTCCAAGCCGATTGAGTGGTATCATTTTTTTACAGCACTTTTAATTTTTCTTATGGAAATTTAACATGGGAAAAATGGGTGAAAAGTTGTCATTGATGATGAACCAATAACAAGCTATTGAAGAGGCCAAACCAAATTTCACAAAAAAGCGATTAAAGTTGAAGAATAGAGCTTTAATTTGAGAGGGCAATCGTTAAAATCGGTCGATTGGTGCGGAGCTACGTGAATTTGAAAATGACAAAAAATGACCAAAAATGAGCGATTTTTGCCAAATCATCTTAATTCTTAAAATTTTCGTCATTTTTCGCACTTTTCATTAATTTTCAAATTCACGTAGCTTTGCACCGAATCGACCGATTTTAACGATTGCCCTCTCAAGTTAAAGCTCTATTCTTCAACTTTAATCGCTTTTTTGTGGAATTTGGTTTGGCCTCTTCAATAGCTTGTTATTGGTTCATTATCAATGACAACTTTTCACCCATTTTTCCCATGTTAAATTTCCATAAGAAAAATTAAAAGTGCTGTAAAAAAATGATACCACTTAATCGGCTTGGAAAACACGTTTTTTCACGTTCTGTAAGGTTCAAGAAACGAGAAAAACCTTGTGTGATAAGTGTGCATTTAAAAAAATTTTTCATTTTTATTGGCGACGTAAAAGGGAAATTTCCCAGGAATTGCTCATATATCTGTGTGTGTGCGTTGAGTGTGTCACGCGGGAGAAATAGCGCGAGTATAGGATGCCTCGGACACATATTTTAACGGGCCGGCTCTTCTTCCTTACACGTCCTATTACATTGGGACTATGTGTGAGTGTGTGTAAGTGTGTGGGAGGAACTCGTGTAGTGTCCTTTCGTTCTTGAGTGAGGTCGTTAGTACATTTTCTCTTCTCGTGTCGGATTCTCTGTTCATTACTTACCGGGGTGCATTGCTGTGTACTGGCATTTGTGAACATTTGTGCTGTGATGAAAAATTACTGTTAAAACAACAATTTCATGTTCTTTTTTTCTATACGCACGGATAAAATATTTCTCGACCGAATAATTAAAATGCAATAAAATTTATTCCTCGTGCACTCAAAATAATTTTCTGTATTCGAAGAGACATTCAGTTCAAGCGAATATTATTTGACTTGAATTACGCGTTTATTTTCCGTTAATAATATTCTCACTAACAACTCATAAAATATAGAGAACATTTTACAAATAAGAAACGCAAGAAATTTAAATAAATACAAGCCTACATTACCAAACAATATTGCTTTTCCCTGATTCCATACATCTACTATAGAATTTCGGCAATATATATTAATATCGACCGACATCCTTACATAAACAAGACCACCCCCTTATAACGTTACACCGACGATATCCAAAACCTCACTCCTCCTCCTTCCCCCTCAGTACTTCTTATTCCCAGGGTACAGGTCAGCCATGCGAGCGCAAGAAACTTGATATATACCACGTCTTTAAGTGTGATTGTTATGAATGAGTGTACTCGAGCGCTCGCGGGCACGCGTAGATTTATACGTACAAACACACACCCGCACACGAAAGTGAGACCACTTAAAGCGGTCGCTGCATGCCCTCTTCCTCTCTCTGGTTGCCATTGAAACGCCAGGTTTATTTCCCCCGGACGAAGAAAGTCGCGCAGCAGCAGTGGTCGGTCCGCTGGGCGTGAAAAAGGAAGAGGAGAGAAGGGTGGCTAGATTTATCGCGAGTGTGTATGTGTGCGGCGGACTGGCTGGCTCGGGCGAGAGATCGAAGCAGTTTTTATCTGTCCGCGGGCGATGTACTTACTTATTATTTGTACGCGGTGGGATTGTCGTTCTCCTGGGTAGTGCGCTCGTCGTTGTAGATGCCGAGGAGGGGTGGAGAGTGGTCTGTTCGTGCGGTTTATTTAACCGTGACTTCTTTCGGTATTTTACGGGGAGGCAATTGCGCATGATCATTTATACTGTTAATGGGATGCTATACGTGGGCCATACGTTAGGCTATTTTATGAGTTTTCCTCTATTCCTGCGCTATGGTTGATGTAAATAACAAGCGTGATTATTCAAATAATCTTGATGTGCTCGTTTTTTTATTAGCCTTTTGTCATTGAATATTACATGAAATATAAATTGCATAATAATATTTTTTCACTATACTCTAAAATAATACAGATAAACAATTTTTGGAGCTTGATTATTATTAAAAAATTAGTGATACGATCACACAATCGGAAAAAATCTTTTAAAATATATATCATTGCAACAAAACTCCTTCGTAATATCTGCCTTCCACGTCAACCAATACCATTCTACCCTAAAAAGACTCCAAAAGGCTCGCAGCAACAACAACTCGCTCTCCTCCACCCTCACAATCTCAGCAACCGCATTCGTCTTCCCTCCCATCATTAATATCGGAGTCGGCCATTAAAATTCATTAAGACGCTCCCGCGAGCCCTTTATCGTGAGATAACGAGGCTCCACCTACCACCAACTTCCTCCTTCTTCTTCTTCTTCCTCGGGGCGAGAGAACTAATCTCTCGGGCGGTCATTGCGCATAATTCCTCTCCACTTAATATCCGTTTATCGGCGCGGCGCAACCGGAGCTTTTCGGGCAAATGGGGCGGAAGTGGAAAGTCGCGAGACCACCACGGGCCATGAAATGGGATTGTTTACTTCATCGAATTTTATTTCTTCACTCTCGAGTGCAGTGCAATTTAGCTTCCTTCCACGCGACACTGCGCAAAAACAGCGTATAATCGTTAAAAATGAACGTATACTGTGTTCTCGCGCAATTATATAACGTATCGTCCTGACACACCACTCGGCCGTCCCATAAACTCATTTCCTAATTGCCTTCTTACGCAGTCCGCGCCGCCATTCGTTTTCTACCCCCGAGAACAAAGAATTGCGCGCAAAACTCATTGGCCCCTATGCACGCAATTATTACTCCTCCTCTCCCCTTTCTCGACCTCTTCTCCGGAGTAAACACAATAACTAAATTCACCATTATTAGATTCTCAAATAAATTTGATCAAGTCTCTATTAAATTTCGCTCCCTTCTTCTTCTACTTCTTCTCCGTCTTCCTTCCTTGCCCGTATCTCGCCTCCATCTGTCTTCCAGGGCTCGGCTCCTTTCTCTCTATATCTCGAGCGCGCAGCTACGACGACGGCGTCGTCGGTGCATAATAAATTATTTTCCTCCGAGTCCCTCTCGCGTACGCGCGAAAGAAAGAGAGTGTAATCTACTCGCAGTAGAGACGAGGCTGTGTGTAGCTTTCGGCTCGCCTTATTTATTTGTGAATAAATTTCCCGCGTGCTCGTTTCCTCCTTTTTATTATCCGAGAGTGTGTATGAGTGTGGATGTTTGCAAAGTGGAGTGAGGTGTCAATAGAGACGCCTGATCGGCCTGTGTAAATAGATGGAGATTAAGGTTGAAATGATGGCGATGCTTTTTGAATGTTTATTCGATTTGTTTGCATTAGGCACTGTGAATTGATCGTGCGCTAGAAACGAAGTTATTATATGCTTTTGTTACGATACCATTGTTTGCTAATTGACTGCGTATCAATTTAATGAGTATTTCTTGAATTAGCCAGCAGTTACGCAGTTACGATTGATAATAGTGAATTGGCCCATCAATTACGATCGCAAGATAGCCTGTAATAAAATTAAACGAAAATCTGCGCTTTATTTTATTAGAACATAAGTCATCAATGTGACATACCAAATCAATCAAATTATTCTCAACTATAATAAATTTAACGAGCTATAATGTTGGCATGAATAACCCGACCATTCGCTCTAGAGTTGTGATTTTCAATCCACGCACACAGGTGCATTTCCATAATCCAGTAAGTGGCAAATTTTACAAAAAAAAACGACAACAACAACACGTACACATTTATTACCATCTAATAAAATCAAATCGAATTTCAATTGTAAACTTATGCGCACACGCCACGCTTTTCGTTGCAATTAACAACCTTCTCTCGCCGTAACACTATGCTTCGTACACCAGACGTACGCAACAGGGAAGGTGAACTTAAACCAGCTGGCAAGGCGACCACGCATTATTGATAGTCGTCGGCGAGCCTATATGCATTATTGATTATTAGATATTTTCGCCCTCTCTCTCTCACTCTCTGACTTACCCTCCGCGATAGTTATTAAAATTCCACGCGACATGCCTCCGCTGGAAATAAGAGCGTGCAAAGGCCCCCCGCACGCGAGGGATCGATCCCGCCTGCGAGAGAGTGCGGGCAGAGAAGCTGCGCCGAGAAAGAGAGAGAGGAGAGGATAGAGCCGAGCCAATTCCAAGTTCGATTGCGCATTGTTCGGGGTTTGATTGAAAACGAATTGCCGTTATTACAGTATGCCACCACCCTCGATCTACCTCCACTTCCTCTTTCTCTCTCCCTCTCTCTTTTATATACCTGTTTTCGCTGTCTCTCCGGCTTTTTTCTTCTTATTAATTCCCCGGCGACGGCTGCTGTAGCAGCAGCCTCTTCACCCTCTCCGTTTCATATCATTTGATCGGCGAGGAGAGGAGGAAGAGGTGTATCCGTCAGACTCCCTTCCGCTGAGCGGTTATCGGATAAACCCTTCTCGGTGGCGGTGGTGGTTGAAGCGCGTCGATTAGTTTATGGGCTGTATGCTTTGATTGAAGCGGATTCTTTTGTGCACCTTTTTAGATGGATGGCTCAGGAGTATAATGGTGGCTGAGGATGGAGAATTTGAGGGGTTATGGTTGTGGTACGGTGAATGTGTTTTTCAATGAAATATAGATTATATTGTAACTTGTTATTGAATGATAAGCGTCATTTCACTTTTACTTGTAAATTTTTTAAATAATAGAAAATGTAAAATCTAACATTAAAAGGTTTCAAAACTTCAAGTTTAATACAAAAGGACCATAATTTAGGGGGGCATGGTGTGGTTTGTGCACATAAGAATTATGCACATATTTATTGTGCACACTTTGGCATTGGTGTATATCTATATCTATGTGTATACTCCAATGCTAAAGTGTGCACAATAAATATGTGCATAATTCTTATGTACACAAACCACACCATGCCTTTAGGGGTGCGAACAAATAGTTCGAATATTTTTTTTATTTCTTCTCTTGTTCATTACAAAATGCATGTAGGTGAAAATACATTTTTTAAGCATATACAATTGCAATGTGTTGATATGTATGAAGTTAAATTTAACACTTTTTATTTTATTTTGAGGTTGTTAACAATATCTTTTAACTCGTATATTTTTTCGAGTTTTTTTCAAATAAAAGTTTGAAAACAAGTTCGATCTTTGTTACATGAATCTCAAGAGCTTATAAATGTTCTTTGAGCTTCTGAAACTTTTTAATTTACGTCGAAGTTTGTTCATAATGACAGCTATCTAATTGTTATTTAGGTGTAAAAAAACTGCTGGTACTGCTATCTAATTTTTAAGGTGTAAGGGATATTAAAAAAACACCTTGAATTTTCATTATATGCGGTACCCTCTAAATTCAAATAAATGAAAATCAGTCATATGCACATTGAATAAGTACAAAGCCGTTTACTTTTTCAAATAAGTTCACGAGTATGCACTTATTGAACGAACATATTCACTTATTCGACTGATTTTCACTTATTTGAATTTAGAGGCCACGTTTCAGGCACTTTATTTAACAATATAATCAATTAATATACAAATCACAAAAGAGAAATTGTTAAAATACAAAAAATACAAAACACTTACAAAAATCATCAAAGAAAGGAACGTTATAGACGACTACCACCAGTCAAATGTAAACTTCTTTTCGACGCTCCCTATACGCGATCTAGCACGTTTCGTGGCGTCCCCGTGAAGACTAGCACATTTGACATAGGCGGATTTGTGCACATGAGAATTGTGCACCGATTTATTGTGCACAGAGAAAAGAAAAAAAAATTTTGTTCACAAAACGTTTTTACTTTTGCACAAAAAATTGTACACTTTACGGAAAAAGATGAAATTCAGTAATGTGCACAAGATTGTTGTGCACAATAACATAAAATAATATTTCAACCAAAAAAAGTATTGCACACTGTGTTTATTTATCGTGCACGTAATATAGGGCTGGGCGATTGTGCACAAATAAATTCATTAAAAATATATCTAACCGATTGTGCACAAATCTATTTATTTAATTATTGCTCGCCGATTGTGCACTAAGTCTAGTTCATACGAAGGTTCATACGAAGTCTTATAGCAGTGTTGCCAGATTAGGCAATAAGTAGCGAATTGGGCTAGTTTAAAAGCTGAGCTCGCGGGAAAAAAATCGAGATGGCTATTTATAGGGAATTGGGCTACAAGACAGTACTGTTAATAGCCGATATGGCTATTGTCTAGCCAACAACATTAAATTTTAAATCAAATACAAATTCCAAAACTCAAGTAGCCGGGAGACGCGGGTTCTATGCGTATACGGGAGCGCGTCAGACGTTTATACATGGCAAAATAATTATTTAAATAATTAATAACCCCAAGCAGGCGGGGGATGCGAGTTCCACGCGTATACGGAAGTGCGTCAGACGTGCATACAAGGCCAAATAATTATGTAAATAATTCTTAACCCCAAGTAGGCGGGGGATGTGAGTTTCACGCGTATACGGGAGCGCGTCAGACGTGCATACAAGGCCAAATAATTATGTAAATAATTCTTAACCCCAAGTAGGCGGCGGATGCGAGTTCCATGCGTATACGGGAGAGCGTCAGACGTGCATACAAGGCAAAATAATTATGTAAATAATTCTTAACCCCAAATAGGCGGGAGTGCGAGTTCTACGCATATACGGAAGCGCGTCAGACGTGCATACAAGGCAAAATAATTATGTAAATAATTCTTAACTCCACGTAGGCGGGGGATGCGAGTTCCACGCGTATACTGGAATAAGGCAGACGTGTATACATGGCAAAATAATTATTTAAATAATTGTTAACCCTAAGTAGGCTGGAGATGCGAGTTCCACGCGTATACGGGAGCGCGTCAGACGTGCATACAAGGCAAAATAATTATTTAAATAATCCTCAACTCCTAGTAGGTATACGCATGGAACTTGCACCCCCCGCCTACTTGGGGTTAAGAATTATTTACATAATTATTTTGCCTTATATGCACGTCTGCCTTATTTCAGTATACGCGTGGAACTCTCATGCCCCGCAAACTTAGGGTCATAATTATTTACATAATTATTTGGCCTTGTATGCACGTCTGACGAGCTTCCGTATATTCATAAAACTCGCACCCCCCGCCTAATTGGGGTTGAGAATTATTTACATAATTTTTTGGCCTTGTATGCACGTCTGACGCGCTCCCGTATACGCGTCGAATTTGCATCTCCCGCCTACTTGGGATTAAGAATTATTTAAATAATTATTTTGCCATGTATACACGCCTGCCTTATTCTAGTTACGCGTGGAACTCGCATCCCCCGCCTACTTGGGGTTAAGAATTATTTACATATTTATTTTGCCTTGTATGTACGTCTGACGCGCTCTCGTATACGCGTGAAACTCACATCCCCCGCCTACTTGGGGTTAAGAATTATTTATATATTTATTTTGCGTTGTATGCACGTCTGACGCGCTTCCGTATATTTGTGGAACTCGCACCCCTCGCCTACTTGGGGTTAAGAATTATTTACATAATTATTTTGCCATGTATAAACGTATGACGCGTTTCCGTATACACGTGGAACTCGCATCCCCCGCCTGCTTGGGGTTATAAATGATTTAAGTAATTATTTTGCCATGTATAAACGTCTGACGCGCTCCCGTACACGCGTAGAACCCGCGTATCCCGGCTACTTGAGTTTTGGAATTTTTATTTGATTTAAAATTTAATCTTGTTTGCTAGACAATAGCCATATCGGCTATTAACATTACTGTCTTGTATAAGCCCAATTCGCTATAAATAGCCATCTCGATTTTTTTCCCGCGAGCTCATCTTTTAAACTATCCCAATTGGCTACTTATTGCCCAATCTGGCAACACTGCTATAAGACTTCGTATGAACTAGACTTTGTGCACAATCAGTTAGATATATTTTTAATGAATTTATTTGTGCACAATCGCCCAGCTCTATATTACGTGCACGATAAATAAGCACAGTGTGCAAGACTTTTTTTGGTTGAAATATTATTTTATGTTATTGTGCACAACAATCTTGTGTACATTACTGAATTTCATCTTTTTCCGTAAAGTGCACACTTTTTTGTGCAAAAGTAAAAACGTTTTGTGAACAAAATTTTCTTTTCTTTTCTCTGTGCACAATAAATCGGTGCATAATTCTCATGTGCACAAATCAGCCTATGTCGCACGTTTCGCAAAACTGCAACGAAAACTAGCATTATTCACGAGTTTACGTCGAATACTAGTACGATTTGCGAGATTGTGACGGAAGTAGCACGATTCGGTAATTTGCTACGAAAAGTAGATTCACAAGCTTGCGGCGAAAACTAACACTTCACACGTAAGCGCGCAAATTTTCTAATGCAAATCAATAATTATTTTCCTTCTTCTATAAATCAAAGCCCTTATTTTTCTTCATGCCTATATCTTGGAAAAGGTCATAGAAAACCATGATATCCTATATATATTACCAATGCAGTTTTTCCAATAAATTATTTTGAAAAAAGTTAAAAAACAATATGGGTAACGTCAATGTCTTTCTAACTGTTCTCGAACTATTCAGGTTTGCGCAGTCTCGCCGGTGTGAATCAATATAAATCAATAGATAACAGTTCCAGCTGGACCACACTTGATAGTGGGCCAGCTGTCGACGCTTGGCTTCCAAGGTTGATGTTTTAATTCCGAGAGAGTCTTTTTAGCTATATTGCCGTAGATACTGTAGTTATGTTTAGTTATATAATTGCCGTAGATTATTTATCCGGCGACAGACTCCTATAGAGAAAAAGAGCGAACTAACGTTGCCTGCTAACAAAATAGGGCTTATGTAATTTAAACTCTTAATTTCGAAAAACGCAGGTGATCTTCTGAAACGTGCTTGTTTTCGTGGCCACCTCGCAAAACGTGCTAGTTTTCGGCACAAACACTGGAACGTGTTAGTCTTCAACGCAAATTAATAGTAAGTGCTAGTCTTCACTACAAATGCTAAATTGTTATTTATTTATAATTGTATTATATTATTTTCGGTGTCTTTTTATATTATCTTGTGACTACGTGTGCGTGCGTGCGTGCGTGTGTGTGCGTGTGCGTGTGTGTGTGCATGTATGTGTGTTTGTGTATGTGTATTCATTTACTTATTTACTTATTACATTATACGGGCAATAATCCCTTAAATGAATATTACAGAATAAAATGAGAATAAAACATTAATTAAATACACAATTATCAATAATTAACGGTGAATTATTTGAGAGAACCCTTAAAAGTAGAAATGTTTGAAATCTTAGAGATTCTGTGTGGCAGAAAGTTGAAGGAACATTTAATTCTATTTATGGTAGAAAAAAAAAGCAAAAACTAGAAGAACTAACGTCTTCGTGTAGAATCCGCTTTGCATTTGCTCGGAGATTATAAGTAAGCTGCCCAACCAAAAACATATTACTAATGTCACTACAATTAATATAATTATTTAATATTTTAAAAGCTAACAAACTATCATGATACAGGTGCAAAGACTTGATCGTTGGAACATTAAAAGAGACAGCGATATTACTATAATCATGGTCAATTATACTCATTGGATTATTAGTCTTAAATATCAAGTAACGTAAAATTGATGTACAACAGATTCGTTATATTGATTAAAATATTAGTGTATGTGGTCCAAATTTGAGAACAATAAAGTAGATTGGATAAAACTAATGAATTATAAGTAAATTATTACGTTAATATCCTTAAAATAAACAGTTGTACGATTAATAAAGCCTAATAAATTAAGAGATTTTGAGATTACTTACTCTAGTAGAAATTCATCTATATGAAATGACCAAGAAATTAGAAAATAGCTCGTAAAACTGGCTAATTAATCGCTATGGTGGAACAATTTTTCGACCATTATTTGCCTATTTCTTAGATTGACGTAAGAACAAAATATTCGTATTTGATTTACTTACTAATTTTACCGTAAATGAAAGAGCATTAAAGTGCATTGGATAGCTTACCAAAATATAAATAAATAACATTAACTAAAAAATCATTCATCGTACTCATTCTATATGAATAATTCAGCAAAACTTTGATTTCTGTATCTGATTCTGTCTCTCTCACTCCTTGTCATAACAGCAAGCCATTCCATTTCAAGACTCAAGAAACTGATCAGTTTTAATACCTTTAAAATACTCAAGAACAACCTTGTGCTTGTCTTCGAAAAACTCACTCTATTTTTCAATCTTTTAAATGGCCGAATAATAGGGAAAAAAGCATTTTACCGGGAGCTAGAAACTGGACAAAAGAAATTCCTATTTTATGGCAAGTTTCTAATATAAATAGTCACTTATTAGTTATACTTAAAATGTTTTGGATTTCCACCAGGGTAATATGACGAGAAAATGACAAAGAAGAGTCAAAAAAAGATCCTAATATCTCTTATAAAATTCACACGATCAATCTTGACACCATTAATATTAAAATCGCACAGTAAAGGTGGTCGGTATTTATAAGAGATTATAAAATGACATTTCTTTATATTAAGAATTAGTCAATTAGCAACTGACCATTCATACAATGAGTAAACATCTTGCTGTAAAAGCAAGGCATCTGCGGGTGATTTAACAATCCGGTAAAGTCTAACATCATCAGCATAGAGAATATTGGAGAATTTTATTTTAGAAACAAGATCATTTACATAAACGCAGAAGAGTAAAGGACCCAGATGGGCGCCCTGAGAAACTCCAGAGGTGATTAAAATGGCTGGAGAAATATGATCCCCAATCCTAACTGCTTGTGTACGATTACATAAATATGACGAGATCAGCCTGTGTATATTACCACGAACACCTAAGTTCCAAAGTTCAGATAATAATAGCTTGTGGTTACTCTACAAACGCTTTATAAAAATCAGTATAAACTGAGTCAACTTGCACAGTATCGTTTACAGCTCCAGATAAAAAATCATTATGAATTATCGAGTTAGTTAGTATAACACACTGAGAGAAATGTTGTAGTAAAATTTATTATAAACATAAGAAAAATTACTATATTTTGTAGGAACGGAGAGACAAATCGAAATTATAACAATTTTTGCTATGCAACATAGTAATTTTTATGAATGACCTTAAATTTCAAAAAATTAAATTTTTTCTCGTTCTTTCTGTTTTCAGAACTATTTTCAGACTCTAATCATACAATATTTAATGTGAAAATAAATTAAAATGAGAAATAAAAATATTTTTTTTTCGAGCGTTGGGATCGAACTTGCAACCTTCACCGCGGCAATCGGACGCGCTAACCACTTACCCAAATAGGATTCTTGAGTGTAAAATTTTGGAACTTGTACATGTCAAACCATCGATTTCAAAAAAATTTCGGATAATATTAAGTAATGACAATAAATAACTTTGATAACGCAAAGAAACTTATCATTAATGTGCATAATATAAAAATAAAATAATTGAAGTAAGGTTTTGAATGTTTTGTAAACTTAAAAGCAAGACAAAGTGAAATTCCCGTAGAAACATAACCTCAATCAGACACGTGGGCGCCTTGATCTGCGCAGAAAGTACTAATGTTGTAGCAATTTTTACTATGTTGGATAGCAAACTTTCTTATGGCCTGTAGCAATTTTTGAATGTGGCACTTTTTACTATGTTTATAGTAATTTTTAATACGCTACAAAATAAAATTTATACGCTACAAAACAAAATTTAAACGCTACAAAATAAAATTTATATTCTATTCTAATAAAAATTAAAAGCATATATTTTAAATTTTATTATATCACAGTTTTTGCTATGTGTATAGCAATTTTTCTTTTATTTCGTAATACTTTCTAATCAACAACTGTCATAAAAATTACAAGAAATTTTGTAATTATTCATACAATTATAATAAAAATGCAGCATAAAGTGTATTTGTCTCACCCTTCCTATACTTTATAGTAATTTTTATTACAGTTATAATAAAATTTACTACAACATTTTTCTCAGTGCATGTATCGAAACGAAAACAAACATCATACATTGAAACTGAATTTCGGTCTTGTTATTGATTTTAAAATCCGTTTTTTTCGCATAAACACCTTATAATCATATTTAAAATTTTTTGTGTCAAATTGTTTACTCAAGCTATGATTTTGCGCGTCTATAAATAACATTTCTGATATAGCTGATCTTCTGTCTAGCTGTGTTTACTTGTCCAAAACTTATTAAATATTATTAAATTCAAACTTATGACCAGTATTCTGTATATGTTTGTATAGTACACTATCGTTATCTTTTATATTACATTTATGGAAGCGTTCCTTCATCCTAACATAGTTTACTAAATTAATTTATTGGTTAGAAAATGTGAATGATTTCAATACACTATTCTTATTTCTTAAAAAAAAGGAAGAAATTTCAAAATAATAAAATCATAATTAACAAAAAAATGTTCCGTTAACGAGTTTTAAAATATTTTATCTCATAAGGTGTCCCAAATTGTCTCCCATAATTTTGTTTCAAAACGTGTTTCATAAAGTTTTTCAAATAGAGGTTTCTCATATGACATATACATAGCATATAGTAGGAAGATGATTTAGTCACTGGAAAAAATATGTTAGGCCAACAACACTTTAATATAATAAAGAAACAAGATCATCATCCAGAGCAATGTTCGTTTTATAGATTTTCAGTTTAATCCAACTAATAGTATAGAGCAAAAATCGTAGTAGACATAAAGTAGGTTATAGAAGACACGTAAGTAGAAATAATCCGACTATAGTCAGACACGTGTCACTTATAAAACGCATCTCCGGAAAGACATCAATATTATCTCCATTAAGAGGGTGTGGTACTCATGTACTCTCTTTTACCGGCAGAACACGGTAATTCTATATTATTAAAATAAATATATCGAATTACATCTTATAAAGAGATAGTTGCCCTGCGCAATGTAATAATCTACCAGCCTACGCAGTTTTGAGCTCAAATAAAAAATTTTGCGAACAAAAATAACTGAAATTTCGTTCGCAAAATTTGTTAGGGTGCCGTTGATACTTGGACTCAAAACTGCGCAAGCTGGTAGATTATTATATTGCACAGGGCAACTATCTCTTTATAATACGTAATTCGATATATTTATTTTAATAATATAGAATTTACCGAGTTCTGCCGGTACATAGAGTGCATGAGTACCACACCTCCTTAAATTGGATTTTTCTACACGTGAAGTATAACAAGCACATTACACGTATTTTTTTATCGAATTACGACTTATTTCCTACAAATAAATTTAAAAATAAAATGTTTTCACGATACCCTACATAAACATCGAACGATCGCATATAAAAATGTCGAACAAAAACATGGTACGAAATCTCATTACCAAATGTAAATCAGCAACATACCTAATTCAGAGTCCGATCCCTGCCCATACGACCGCTTTTTAAACGCGCGCCTATAACATATCCCCCGCATCACATTTATTTCCTCGCCATGCGAAATAAACTTTTAACATCAGCATAAGTTTACGGTTTCACGCTAAATATATCGTTCGATTTACGGCAGATCACATTTTTCCTCGTACATCCACATAAAAAAGACATACTGCCCCACCGTAAATAGCCCCCATCCTCCATCGCTTTAGTTTACCGTTTATTAATACCGCCTCTCAGTCGTATAAATTCTCATCCAGTTGTATAAAGTGAACCTCTTATGTAAATTTCCCTCTTCTCGCGTCTCTCTGTCTCTCTCCTTCTCCCTCTCGAAATGAAGAATCGCCGGGATGAAACTGTCGTCGCCGTAAAAACACTCGTCTAGAATATACATGTACACGTATATACACATACACACGCGCGCCAGAAGTTTGCGCGTAAGCTCGAGAAAAAATCACGACGGCGCAAATACACAGAGCACTTTCCAGAAAAATTGCGCGCAGCGGCGACTTTTAGTTTGGATTTATAGCGACGTAATCCCGCTTGTCGCGGGGAGAATCTCACGTGCGCGAGCACTAAGATACAGCAGTGCGCAGCCACCGTCGGCCAGAGGAAGATCCAACGAATGTCCTCCCTCGAATAAATATTTTTTTATGTCCCGGCTGTATTAAATTTTTGTACGGTCCCGGGATGTGCTTGTGTAACCGAATATTACGCAGAGCTGGCAGCGCAAAACGTTTATTAAATTCGAAGACAATTGCGGGAAGAGTTTTCCGTCATGGGGGACAAATTGTTTGGGTTTCGCGTTTCATTTTCATGAGGACGTGTCGGGGTAATACGATACATTTGTTTCGAAAGCGTTGTAAGTGAATGTATGTGAAATAAAGGTAAATTGTTAAATTTTTGGTAATTTTCCGATAATATTACATAATGTACAGGTTGTAAAGAAGAATATTATTTATTTTAAAAAGCTTGTGATTTAAAAATCAAGTAAAACAAGCCAAATTGTGTCGAACGAGAACATATATCATATTTAGAAGTTTGTCGTGTGTTCTAAAGACACGTAAGATCAAATTTCTCAAATGTTACGTGAATTTTTTCAGAATGTAAAGAAAGACATAGATCACGCAAGTTCCCCGGTAACTTCGGCATTCTCCCGGCAAAAGTTCAATTCTCCGGACCGGCATTATAAATTGTTCTCTGATGATCTTATATGGAAGCAATAAATCAGCGTTCGGAAGTTTAATGGTGAAAAATTAAACGTTTTCCTTTTCGATTTTTCATTCTTCGGGAAAAAAAAGTAGCTGCTAAGCGAGAATGCGGCAATGATTTTATGGCTGCAAGCATTATTAACGTCTACAAAATGAATAAACTTACCTATACTCAAAGCTTATATAACACTCGATCCTTAGAATACGCAACTTAAAAATGTCGATTGAAGTACGCGCCCAGAGAATTATCTTAAATAACCTGGAATCCGCTCAACTGCCCGGCAATAATAGCCAGATATCCCGAATCAACAGTATATCCCTCGAAATAAAAAAAGTAAACCGCGATCTTTAGGCCGAATCTCCTGCATAATTCCCAACCCGCGAGTAAATATTGCCTTAGGACACAGCTCTCCTCCTCCGTCCAAATCTTCTAACCCTCTTACGCTCAACTCAACCTTCACGAGCAAAAAAAAAAAAAAAAAAAAAAAACAGTAAAAACACGAATCCGCGAGCCACTGCAGAACTTTGCCACGCACGACGCCGCGGACCCTCACGGAGCAATAAAAATAACCGGGGATACGCGCGCGCACTTCTGCGCGAGGGGCGGGGCGATGATAAATTTACGCGACCGCACGCGCGCCTCTTGCAACTCTCAATGGGTGTAATCGAGTTACAGGAAGAGAGGAAGACAGCAGCTCGCGGCGCTTCTCTCTCTCTCTCTCTCTCTCTCTCTATCTCGCAAAAGCGTCGTCGGTTTACCTTGAAAAATTCCGAGCAAGGTGCCGAGGTACCCGAGATTCGGCTTTATTGCCGAGCTGGGAAAGAGCGGAGGGATAGTCTTTGCCCTCCGGACCCGTCGACGTCGTAAGAAAAGGAAGGGGGAGGGGGGCGAGTTTGCGATTTTGCGGGCTAGCGGTGGTCGCAGTGGTGGTCGCGATTGAAGGGGATTTATGCGGCTGGACGTCCCCTGACTATAATTCACTTTGCTTTTAGGATTTTTCAAAATTGTTTGAAAAATATTTTATGCTGATGTGGAAACTTATCTCCATTATTCAGATTTTCCGTTCTTTTTCTTCTTTTTTGTTTTAAAAAGATTTTTTATGAATATTTCAACGTAAGATCTTTATTGACGATTAAAATGCTTTATAATATAATTTTTTGCTTTAATACCCAGTAGTTGTATAAAAGTAAATTTATGAAATACGACTCACTCCGTCTATAGATATATTACAATATAACAAAATATCTAAGTGTTACAGGTATTTTAAACGAAATAAATGTTATATTTTGTTGTCTTTTATGGCTACGAATACAATAAATTTGTTAAAAACAAGATCATTCATCCATATTAATACACTCCACCTTTTCGTTTATTTATTTATTATGTATTAAAGGGCATAAACCGTTTACATGAACATAAAGCGAAAAAAAGTACAAATATATTGTAAAACGAAAGAAGAATTATACGGATTTTAAGCATTTTACGGATTTTTTTCCATCATTTATTTTCATGTAACTCTATGGTTATTTTGAAACGATTAATCTCACAGCAATAAATTTTATACGTACAAAATAACGAATTGTAATTTACATGAGAATGTATTTATTGTTACTACATATTTATGAAACAAATTGTTTGTACCGGTAATTTCCACTAATTTTCGGGTATTACCGTTAGAGCTTATATTTATTAGGGAGAATAGGATGCGGAGTAGTTACATTAGGTGACCCTACGGCCATAACCGTCCTTAATGACGCGAGGACTAAGCTAGCCGTAAGATATATACACTCGTGTAAGCTTTGCCGAGGAATCTCATTAAAGGTGTCGGGTCACCTTCGAAAGTTAACCCCCGAAAAAAAACAATAAATTTTACTTACGAGCAGGAAAAAAGGCTACAAACTGTATTAAGAGAAGAGGCTCGTGTCTTTGAATTTTGAAGCGTATATGAGCAAAGTTTCGAAAAGATAAAAATTTAGCCAGGAGAATCTTTTGCACTCGAGTAATTAATTCGGGCAATAAAGTTCTATAAGTTAAACCTGTGAGAGTTAAAATTAAGTTTTACAAATTCCTGCGTGAATTATAAAAGGAAAGTTCAACGGTAAAAAGATATCTCCCATAGTTTTATTTTTGAAATTCATGAAATCCACACAAATCCAGAATATGCAAAAATTTTAAATGCACTCTATCCACCTAATCCGAAGAATATCCGTAAAATAAAACCTCCCCAAACATTTCAGTTCATACAAAATTAGCATCTTTATCAAAATCACCCAGTCATTCATTCGCATTACACAACTGCTTAACAAAATAAAAAAGGTATAAACACCCTAGAAACTTCTTTAATTACGGCTGTCCCCGCGCCACTTTTACGGCCCCTTCCTCTCACTCTCTCGGCGAGCGACGAATTTAAAATTTCCTCCTCAAACTTCGCGCCGGGTCTGAATCTTTTATGACCCGACCCCGGCGGCCACCGCGCGAACTTCGAAATAAGAAAGATCAGCCCGTAGAAGGATATCTCTCTCTCTCTCACTCTCACCCTCTCGGTAAAAACTCTTTGAGCCTCGACTAATGAATGAAATGCCTTTCCGCTTCTTCTTCGACACCTTCGACGCGGCCGGCCTCCCAAGTAGCTTTTTCCCTCTCTCGCATTTTCTCGAGCTGAAGAGAACGAGGTGAGAGAAGTGAAAGCCTTAAACAGGGGGAAGAGGAACTTTCAAGCTCGCCTGCGCGCATGGTGTACATATATACACACACACCAGTCATGCCGGTGAAATTTTCGTCCGCGTGAAATATGTAGGCCGTGTTGCCGACACGTTGATTAAGGAAAAATTGAAAAATAGAGCTCCCGGCAGCGCGGGGGAAGGAGGAAAAAAAATAAGAAGAAACTGACGAGGGAGTGAGAGAGAGGAAATATTTAGCTCCTCCCTCGCTTACGTGTCCAGCCGATCCCCTCTTAGACTCTTTCACGCACGTAGCCGTCGTCGCATCAATAAAACCTATACTGCCGCCGTATTCTCTCTCTCTTTCTCTTCCTTTTTTTCTTTATGGACCACTGCATCCGGAGCGATTTTTTCCTCGTCTTTTCGCGCGCGCGCGCTCGCACGTGAGCCGTATATCCCGGACAAATTTATGACGCGTCCGGCAAAAGAAAGAGAGAGAGAGAGAGAGAGAGAGAGAGAGAGAGAGAGAGAGAGAGAGAGAGATGTCAAGGTCGTTTAACCTCCGCCGCTGGCTAATAGTGGCACGTGAAAAAAGAGGGACTGCGGTTCCTTTCTTTTATTACGAGAGATTTTAAAACATTTTTCGCGGTTTGGGGGAAAAATTGGCTGTTTTGCGTAAATTATCGTCCGCTACAGAGTTTAACTTTGATTTCATTATAGGGTGTGTATAGCTAGGTTTTTTTTTCTAAGAGAGGGCTGCGGTGATTTTAAGGGACATTTGATAAGTGAAATATGATTTTTTAAAGTTACACCATTGTGTAAGATGGGTAATTTATAGATTAGCGGGGCCATTAAGAGTCGAACAAGGAAAAGTGCTAGGACATAATCGTAAAAGCGCAAACTGGCAAGCGTAAATAATAACGCCGTCGTGTCTCTTATTCCATTATATTATTGCTATTAACGTAATCCAGGCGGCTCGAGTTTTATAGCTAATGACCGCAAGGATACTCCATAAAGCATCTTTCTTTCTCTCTCTCACGCACATATACACGTTATTCAAATTCGCGCGGATATATATATCCCCCTTTCAGTCCGTAAATAAAGCCGGCGCACGAGCAACGTTCTTCCTATTTCATAAAAATTCTTATACCTCGTAACGCGTCGTATATTATACACGTGTTATCATCCCTAACTAAAAACCCTCCGCGAGATTCAATCGTAGTACCTACGCACTATATATTTGCACAGGAGAGAGCAAGGCATTCCCATACCAAACACAGACACACACAAATATCGGCGCAGAAAAAAATATATCGGCGTGGGAGGGAAAATAAGAGAGAAAATTCAGTTGTCATAACCACGAGTAGAGGAGAAGGATTTCTGTGTGTATGTGTATGTGGCTCACTTTGGTAATAAGCACACTGGACTGGAGGCAAACCGCGCCGGGATCTTTATGCCCCCGATAGCGTGAGCGGAATAAACCGGGCAATTTATTTGAGAAAACGAGAGGGGACGCGGGAAACGACTTTTTCTTCTTTTTCCCGCCCGAGGGGGTGAGCGAGGGGGGTGGGGGGGAGAGATTATTATGACTGGCGCGCTCCATATATATATGCTATTACTCATGGATACGCACACATGTGCGGAAAAAGAGAGAGAGAGAGAGAGAGAGAGAGAGAGAGAGAGAGAGAGAGAGAGAGAGAGGCTCGGTGGTATTACAATCGGGTCGCAGATTTCTTTGGTTAGAGTTTTAGGAAGAGAGTGACCGTTAGACGGAGGGGGGTGGCTCCTTTTTCTTTAAATTTCCAATGGGAATTCGTCGTGCGGGGGGCGAAATATAATCCGGGTCTTTCGCAAAGTTTTGGGAAAATAGAGCGAGACATTAATCAAAAAGGCACGCGAAGTTTACGCATGTGCGACTTTTCGTGTAATTGGATTTTTTTCCTTTCGTTTGCCCGAGGAATGATAATAAAAAAAGTTGTTGTGGCGACGGGTGGCGTGTGGGTTCTGCCATAGATATATATAACTATAGTTATGGGAGCCCGTTGGGATTGGAGAATCGTTAGGTGGTGATTTCGCTTTATCTTGTGGTTTTTATTATAAGCGGTGGTAGAGATTGACGTGTTTCTAAGGAACTGTTGGAATTTTTCATGTAAAATTCGAGATGTGTGAGTGGAAACATATGGTGTGTTATGCTACCTAGCATATCAACATTTTTTTATAATTAGGATTATTGATGATCATGTACATCTGTGGCTTCCAGGAATAACGACTTAACCGACTTGAACGTGTTTTCGAGAAATCGCTGTTTCAAAAATTTCTTTCATGACACTTCATATGTAAGATCGAAATGCGCGAGATGAGTCATAACAATTTAGACATTTACAAAGGTATCGAATATCTTTCGAACCCCACTATCAGCTGCTAGAATACATTTTTCTTCTTTGTATGACCAAACAAAACAATGCAGTTAAGTCGTCATTCCGGTAACTATGCAGTTAAGTGGTTTAGAGAAATTGTTCAAATAAGATAAATAACATAGTTATTTTATACACTTAAAACATAGAATACGAATTCTTTTTTAAATATTCATTTCCGCACATGCGTCTCCCAACGGAATATGCGTGAAGTCAACGGAATTCGGTAAACCGAATACCGAACGTTACTTGGTTACTGTTTATGCATACTTGCCCCATCGCCCGGCAATCAAAGCTGTTATGTTACCTTCTATTATCTATTGCCTTTGATCTTTGTTGCTATAAAAGTAGGTATGTCATAATCTGTTTATTGTATAGTATTAACTTCAAAACGGTGCTTTTAATTAAATATAAATATTCAGTTAAGTGGTTTTTCCGGGCACAGGTGCAGTTAAGTGGTTATGCACTTAGCGGATATTTGCTCTTTGAACGCGTTTCAGATTTCCGGACCAACTCTATATGAAAAAGGGTAGTTAGAAGGTATAAATTCCGGTGCTAACTCAATTTTGACAAAAAGTCGTTATTCCTGGAAGCCACAGATATAAGGTAAAGTCGCCTATTATGATACAACGTGAAAAGTGGTTCCTATTATGAAACATAGTCATATAAAAATTAATTTTATACATAATTAAACATCATAGAAAATATAAAAAATATACTAATATCTATGCACTATATGCTTCCCAAATATATAAAAATATATATCATTCTTAGTGGCGTGAGATCTTAAAAAATTCATAAAAATTTGCTATCTACAAGTACATATAAATTGATTGCGAGATGAGCCAAAACTGTTCATTTTTACTGTTGATTTTGTCGTGATTATTTGGTATTTTAACATTTTTTAAGCGCATATTATAGTTCATATCATAGTTTTTTGACCACAGATTCAGTTTATATACACATTTACTAGTTTTTCTTACTTTTTCTATAAAATAAGTAGCTGTTTCACAATAGGTACCAAAATTTACGAGGGGCCCTATTTATGAAACGGTAAAAATGGTCTTTTTTAAGAATTCCCTCGATCATTTCAGATTAATTTAACTAAAATAGTAGTTTATATCTTGTTCTGAACTTATATTTTCATCGTTAAACCTGCAAATTCTTCTAAAAGTATAAATTATTTGTCCAGAAATCTAACCTGTAAAACGTGTGTACATAATAAGAATAGGCGGTGCACACCTACGCTACTTGTGCACATTTAGTAATATATAAGGTAAATAATATTTTATTTTACAGAAAAATGAAGATAGAATATTTCCATGATGTTTATATAAGTTTTTAAACGGTGAATTCCACCAGAATCAATATAATTTCCAATTTATAAATGAAACAGTAGGAACTATTACACTGTATAAGCACTTAATTTAGAATTATTGATAAATTTTGAAAACTAATATAAAGTGAAACTTTTTCATATTTTTTGTGTATTATAAACAATTTTAACATTAAGAATAAGTTGTGTAAGTACCAGAAACGTGATAAAAGCTGAAAAAGGATATTTTATTTGTTTCATAATAGGAGTTGTAATTATGAAACATAGGTGCCAGCAGGAAAATCATGTTTCATAATAGGCACTAAAATCGCTGTCACTATTTTGATAATAATTTATGAAATATAGCATTAATTTCAAATTTGAGAAAAGATATTTATTCTACGAAAATTAGCGCTTCGAATGAGCTATGATAGTATTCACTTTTATGTGATTTAGTTATTCATTTTTTTAATTGAAAAAAAAAGTACCCGAAAATCGTTTCATAATAGGCTACTTTATCTTATAAATGGGAAAGACGTGTCATTTATTTTTGTTCAACTTTTACTAAATGATAACAATAATGGTTCGCTCTTAAAAAAGGAATTTGAAAAATGTAATAAATGACGTAAAAATGCCACTCTATCAAGATATTTAAATAGCTATTTCGTGTTACGATGTGATTATATTTTTCAATAAAGAAACGATTTTTCAGCACACGTTAAAATGCTCCCCTATTGGGTATAAAACATTGTTGAATCCGTATGGATTTTTTAATATAGCTTTTCCATCATCAACTTGCACATATTAAATTACCGTTGAGCACAAAAAATAAAAAAAAATAAATTCATAGCATGAAACGAATATACAGTTAGTTTTATATTAACATGTAGTGCAAAGTTGTTACAAGCACATTGCATACTAAAAATTACGTTTACCATAATCGTACTTTAAAATACTATAATATAACACATACTTTATCAAAAACAGCATATAAACTATAACGATATTGTTGCAACTAAACCGCATACTAATAACACCTACTCCCATTTACCTCGCCATCCTAAATTCATATCCATTTTACCTGAAAATTTCCCCATCCACTTCACTTTGCCAGCGACCATTAACCTACTCTTTACTCAGCTTATTTCCCCAACCACAAAATCTCCATAACGCTAAAAACAATTTACCTTCTGAAATGCAGTTCGATCAACTCTAAAATTTTTTACCTCTCCTCACTCTCTCTGCATCTCCTCTTCACCCACCTATACCAACCTCTCTCGATTCTTCTCTCTCATCCTCCCGCTTTACCTCGCGAGCCCTCGCCTGACTATGCAAGCCATTGTCTCTCTCACTCTTCTGAAGAGGCGAACGCTGGTCGAAGTTCAAGTGGCCCGGAGACGATGAGCCAACGTGCGCAAATTGATGTGAAATCCGAAGAGAGGCACGCGGAACCCGAAGAATAGGCTTTCGTAGCTCGATAAATCACAATTCCCCCGTGCGCCGCGCGTCCGAGAATTCCACCTTTATTCCTAACGAAGAGACCGGTGAGGATAGTTTTATTTTCCCTTTCTCGCGAGCACAGCGCGAGAAAGAGGTGGGAACGGGTCTTTCTCTCTCTCTCTCTCTCTCTCTCTCTCTCTCTCTCTCTCTCTCTCTCTCTCTCTCTCTCTCTCTCTCTCTCTCTCTCTCTCTTTCTCTTTCTCTGTAGTTTGGCCAAGGTACGCGGTCGTTCGCGCTAATTCGCCGTCGAACAAAGGCCCTGCCTTTCATTTGCTAATATGGGGCATTAATCTTTTTTTCCTCTCTCTCTCTCTCTCTCTCTCTCTCTCTCTCTCTCTCTCTCTCTCTCTCTCTCTCTCTCTCTCTCTCTCTCTCTCTCTCTCTCTCTCTCTCTCTCTCTCTCTCTCTCTCTCTCTCTCTCTCTCTCTCTCTCTCTCTCTCTCTCTCTCTCTCTCTCTCTCTCTCTCTCTCTCTCTCTCTCTCTCTCTCTCTCTCTCTCTCTCTCTCTCTCTCTCTCTCTCCCTTAGTGGAGCTTCACCTTCGGAGGATGTCTCTGCAGTCCGGGCCTTTTGTTTTTACGGAGTTTTCCTTTGTCTGTTTTTTTCCTCCTTTCTCGGCTAGACTATTTTCCCTTTTTTTTCTCCGGTGTATTTTATTCCGGAGATAGTGGAGGGTCATCGTAGTTGTTTTTTAATTCAAGCGGGGACTTTGAGTATATTATTTTTTTTTTCTATAGCTCCTATAAAGGATGTATAGGTATACTTCATAAATTATAAGCGCGAGCGTATATAATAAATCTTTGATATACGATGTGAAAAACGTGTAAAGGTACTTACCAGATTCCAATATTCCGCCTTTAACGCCGTAACTTGAAAGCTCCCCGCCTGTGAAGATTTTATTACGTGAAAGCTGCGCGTGCGAGCGGGGATAAAGGGCAACGTGGCGGCAAGTTGGGAAAAAAGAAAAATATCGCAAAATAAACTGGCTGAAATCATATTTACATCGGCAGCGTGATGTAATGTGCGGCGCGGTTAAATAAATAATTCACACCATCGAGTAAGCAGCTCAAAGAGACCGCCGACGCTGAAATTTTTTTCCAAAGCGCGCGCGGCAAAACAAACAGCATTATGCTGATTTCCATTTACATAACGTGTATATAACCGCGTTTGAAATGAAAAAAAAGATACCTTTGCGTTCTCTCTTACGCTTTGAAAAAGATTTAAACATTTAATGGAAAAACATTTTCATCGCGATGTATCGTCAGATCCGCTTATATACACCTGGCAAGGCGAAAAATAAAGCCGTAATATCACAAACGCGCAGACAGGAAAAAAGAACCGTACAGTGGAATGCAAAACTTTTCATTTTGAATAATGAAGAGTATATAATGTGCTTTGGCAGGGTTGGATGTTTGAGTACGTGGAAGGGCAAGAGACAAGGAAAAAAATAAAAAAGACCAAGGGACTTGCGTCCCGCAACATTTCCGCCTGATATCTGTCTTTTTTTATTCTCTCAAAACTCAACGATGCATCTTTACAACTCGTCGCCTCTCTTTCGCTCTCTTTCTTTCTCTCATACATACACACGCACGCATATAATATAATAATATGTATATAGCAAACATCGCTGCACAGGCAATACCAGGTGGACACATCTCGCGCGTATATAATATGTATTTATAATAATAATAATATTCTTCGCCATGGTTTTTCTCCGTAATAAGAATAATAATAATTATAATAATCCAACGCAAAAAGACCGGGCGCGTGTATATATATTATAAGCGTAATAATTTTAACTCGCGCGTCGCTTCTGCGCGAACAATGAGATTCGCGAACGCGCGCGCATACGGCTTTTGACATCTCTCCTTGGCAACTTTGAGGAAGGAGCAAGTTTCTCGCTCTCTGCGTGTTTGTGTGTGCATGTGTGTAATGCGCAATGTTTGCAAGCGTGTGTGTGTTTACATTCCAATTTATCTTGACGCCAACGCTGGCGCAACCGGGAAGATCTCGGGCACGTGGAAGACTAAAAATCCGCTCGTGCGAGTGTCTGCTATTTGTTTGTGTGGGAGTGTGTCACTTATATGTTATATAAATTACTCAACGCTCTACCAACAATTCAATTCTCAACTATATAATATTAAAATGTACCGGGATAAAATTCGCCGCTCTCTTTATAATACGCCGATCCTTTCTCCTCTCGCGCGTGCGCCGCTTCTTGGCTTTTCTTTTTCTTCTTTAATAGTAAAAATAACGCTCGTTAGTTTGTTTATTTACAAGGAAAAACACGGTCAAGGCAATATAAGTCATCTACGAAAAATGTCTTCAATATGTATATATTTATATATAGAAAGCAACCCGAGCTCTTCCTGGTCAACGATTTTTTCATTCACCCTCTTTCTCTCTTTCTCGCATTCCTCACATGACGAATAAAATTTTTTGCTCAAACATAATAATAATAATAAATAACTATAATAATAGATAATATTAATAAAGATTATAATAATCGTAAACGCCGATATATATATATATAATATCGCATATATATAGTAATATTTCCACCACTCATATCTTTCGATAACTCTTTTTCTCTCTTGCTCATAACAAACAATAATATATAGCGTTGTGCGTGTATATATATACAGTTCTCGACGCGCGCGCATATATATGTTTACATAATATGTATATTTGTATATATATATATATATAATGTTTATTCACTTACGCTTATACTTATAACGTACGTACGTGTACGTCTCTCTCTCTCTGTATATGTATGCGTGTTGTCTGCTGTGCGCAAGATGCACCTAGGCGATAAAATTTATTATTCTGACCGAGCCTTAATCAAGGTAAAAGCTGTTGCTGCTGCTGCTGCTGCTGCCGCTTGCGGTTATTCTCTCACAGCGCGCGTGGCGCCGTAACGCCGTATATCTCACGCGCGCCCCCTTTACGTATATTGACACCCCCTCGCGTCTTAAACTAGCGATATCTATAACGCGACGAATGCGCGTGTCTGTGTATGTGTGTGAATAGTGTGCGAGTGGGTGTCCTTAAATGTACGTGCTTTAAGACAATGCTGCGAAAAAAGTTTTTTCTTCTTCTTCTTACGTAACAATAATTAGTTTATACTTAATTTTTACTCTTATTTTCATCTCTCGCTGCGTGTTTCGCCGCCGTGACAAGCGGGCATCGAGAGATGCGAGACGCGTAAAAAACTACTAGCTAACTTTGGTTGTTGTTGTTTTTGTTTTTGTTGTTGATGTTGATGTTGTCCCTTTAAATGTATATATAACACGCGGCTTTTAATTATACGTACTTTTTCGCCGTACACGCCGTACGCGTACTCGTGTATATTATGTATATTACTATGTATCGACTCGATTCGCCACCCCCGTAGTTCCCGAATATGTGTACCATAACTGCACGCAGTTCAACGGCTTCCCCTTCTCTATCCTTTCCTCTCTTTCCCTCTCCGTCCTCTTCCCCTCTTCCGCGTTAAACGCACGTCGATTCCACGTAACAGCCGCACTTTGCACCGTTAACCCGGAAAATCGCGTCCTAAGCGCAATTCCGAAAGAAAACTCTCGGGCTAATGCACATGGCGGCGCGCGGCGGGAAATAAAACGCGCTGAGCGATGTTTTGATAACCGCCGTAAAGAAAGTTCAGTTGCAGATCGATTTTAATAAAACTTGTTCGTTCTTCTTTTTTTTTCTTACTTCTGCGCAGCGAAAAGGGTATCGAGAGAGAGAGAAAGTTTGGCTGTTGTTGTCGTGTCATCGCCTCGGATAAAACTCGTCGGGAAGTCGATGAACTTGGCAGCCGTGATAATATAACAGCTTGAGGCGGTGTGTTACACACGCGTGTATATATACGCGTCCTCGCCTGGCGGACTCTCCCGACAGACTGCGACTTTGATCCTACACTCGTATTGTGTGGCTCCTTTTGTTATCTTACAAAAAGAAAGGAATGAGAGAGAAGACGCGGAAGAGACCGAGACGGATAGTCGCCTCTTCCGCTGATATACTTATGTGATACTTACGTATGCGGAATGTTTTTTTCCCCGTTAGGTCGTGCGTGTATCTCTCAACGTGTATACATGTGTGTGCGTGTGTGTGTGTTTGTGTTTACATCTCACTCGCAGTTTTATATTTTATACATAGTTTAATGCAAGATAACGCGTCATCTGTTGCTGTTTCTGCTTGTCCTCCGGTACGTAGTAACGTCCTCCATCCACTTCCAGGGCTCAAGGAACGGGTGGACGTCTCGTTACTCTCCTTCCGGTGACGTGTGTCTTTTTCAAAAATAAAGTCAGCTGGTATCGCGCACTGCGTAAAACGTACAAACGAGGATTGGTACAGAATATATAATTAAAACGGCACGTGTATAAATGTGTGTGTGTGCAGTGTGTATTGTAAAATAATAATCGAGCGAGAATGCGCGTAAAAAACACGATTGATACTATATGAGACGGGCACTCACGTACATAGGCGCGAGGTATTGTTTTTTGTCTAGGCTCTCTAACGCATCGAGTGTCTATGACGTGTCTGTGCGTGTGCGTGTGTGTGTGTGAGTACTCGCGCGAAAGTTTTCCGCTTTTGAAAGTCTTATAAGGTTTATACAGTTCACTTATGAGTGATATATAAAGCCCGTGACGGCCTCTCGCGGCGTCGGGGCTTGCACTTTTCTGAAAAATGCTCCACTTGCCGGAGGCGCTTTTCTCCTCTTCTCCCACCGCTGCTCTGGCGTCGATTTCTCGTTACCTTCAGGACCTTAAAACACAGAAAAAGGAGAATTGCCACAACGTTACAAAGTTTTACTCTTACAACCGTGAGATGAGTTATACAAGCGTTTATGATGATGGTTTTTTTTTCAATTCATACGTAATCTGCGGTCTATTGAAAATATCATCCAAGGGAGATAGCGAATCCTTGTATATCGTAGTTTGAGAAGTATGTGTGTGGGTGTGTGTGCGCGCGCGCAAAAAAGGGCGGTAAAATTATCGCCCGTGGTCGGGGGCGGGGAAATTTAAGCGCGCGAAATTTAATGCTAATGTGTGGATCAATATTTGCGACGAGCTTGCGCGAAAACTTGCGGATAATGCAGTATGGCGCGCACGAGGGCTTGGTTTATGTCGCGAAGAAAAAGGTTCGGCTTTCGAGGAGGGATAAAATTATTTATACAGAGTGGTGGAATGGAAAGTTTTTGAAAGGTTTATGGTTTATGGTATAATTGAGTCGATGTTACTGTTCATCTTATTTGTATAGGGTGATATTAGCATGTCAAAGAATAAGAGCGCAAATTCCGTGGTGGAAATCCAAAACATTTTATAACTAGTAACTGACCATTTATATTGGAAACTTGCTGTAAAATGGGAATTTCTCTTGTCCAGTTTCTAGCTCCCGATGAAACGCCTTTTCTCCTATTATTTGGCCATTTAATAGATTGAAAAATAGAGTGAGTTTTTCAAAGACAAGCACAAGGTTGTTCTTGAGTATTTTAAAGGTATTAAAACTGATCAGTTTCTTTAATCTGGAAATGGCTAGCAGAAGGCTTGCTGTTTATAAAAAGGAGTGAGGGAGATATAATCAGATGGAGAAATAAAAGTTTTGCTGAATTATTCATAGAATGAGTACACCAAGTGATTTATTAGTTAATGTTATTTATTTCTATTTTGGTAAGCCATCCAATGCACTTTAATGCTCTTTCATCAAAGATAAAATGAGTAGATAAATCAAATACCAATATTTTGTTGTTATGTCAATCTAAGAAATAGGCAAATATAATGGTCGAAAAATCGATTCATCATAGCGACTTATTAGCCAATTTACTAGCTATTTTCTAACTTCTTGGGCATTTCATATAGATGAATTTCTACCAGGGTTATTATTTAGTCATACAAAATTATGTTTTTGAACTTATATTTTGAAAAAAAATTTACACTTTTTTTTACATCAAATTTATATCAAATAACCTAACCCATTTAAAAAAATTGTACATAAAAATCGCACAATGTTTACTACACATAAACATCCGGAGTCGACAAATTAGCTATACCGCGATTCCCATTAAAAATTACTACCCTATTTACGATTACTAAAAAACTTCATATCACCCGACCACTAGTACCTAAAGATAGCAAAAAAACTCGTATCATCGTGTCCTGCATTACATCGATATAATCGTAAAAATAAGTGTCCCCTATCGCCGCACGGTATAAAAAGACACCGAACGCTCGCCCGGCGAAAAAGTCGATTAATTATCAAGAGTCATATCCTCGCGCGATTTTATCCTCTCTCGCGCATGCACGAGTTAAAAGTGAAAGCTGCACCTAAGGAGCCGCGGAAACGGCGCTCGAAGGACGTTTCCGAGTTCAATCAAACGCAGGATGTCTTTTTTTAGACGCTGGATAGGTGGTAGGCCTGGTTACGTAATGTGTGGATGGACGTGGTTATATAGACGGTTTTGTTTCATTAATTTACGAAGTTGTTTCACGTAGCTATAGATGTGAGTATCGCTTTTCAATGGCCGAATATGAAGAACTTTTTTCTTATAATGCAAACAATAGGTAATATCAAATCGGGTTTCCGCTGTCGATAAAATTATATAAAAATAATAAAGAGTACGCCTAACTTCTTTTTTTACACATTGATTAGGTACTTTATGGAATTATTTTCATAATTTTCATTTATATAATTTATCAAGTAAGATACATATTTCGGTTAATGATTAATATATTTCAGCACCCCGTACGAAGAAAAGCACAACTCAGGCCGATACGAAAAGTAGCCCAACTCAAGGCTTTTTACGAAAAAAAGCACGACTCGCTGCTCTCGGACGAAAAAAAGGACAACTCGATTACTCTTTTATTAAAGATACAATAATGAATAAAATAAAATTATATAAGCATGAATTTTCTTTGAAAAAGCAATCTGCTAATAGTTATAGCAGGAGTTTTTATTTTTGCTATTGTAACAGTCATAAATGCCTTACATTAATTATATATAAAAATATATATGTATGTATGTATGTATATCATGATTAAGTCTCACAGTCATAAGGAATTCTGTTTACCGACACACGTCCCTCGCAATGACCCCAAATAAGCATAAATGGTACTCGACGCACCATCTAGGAAATGGAGCAAGTACTCAATAATCAGATCCCTAGATGAGTACACTAACACTAATGGTCATGGCGAGAGATTTGAATTATAAATCCTTTTTATTTATTAACAACTATATACGGCACGCATAATCAACCAGAAATATTGAATGTAATAACATACACAAGCTACGCACTAATAACATACTCAATATAACCCCATATTAACATGATCATTATTAACTAATTTTGAATTTAGCGCCATACAATTCCAGGTGGCAGATAAGTGTAGCATATACGTAACTAGATAGTTACATGCCAGCCCACGTGTTATCTGATGCAATCAGACAAGGATAGCACGATGGGGAATAGCATGGGTGCGAGTGAAACAGATTGTCTTACTTATTTTATTTAGCTTATTCTGATAAGCCTACCGTACGAAGACGTAAATGAAAGTTTTATTTGCATAAATTAAAATATCCAGCAGCTGATTTTGTAATATTTTTAACTACAAATTATGGAAATACTTAATTGTTCTCCAGTAGCATGACAAAAGTATCTCGCGAATCAAGCCAATTAAAAGTCGAGAATTCTCGGAAGGTTGCGCAACTATATCCTACCGTATATGTAAATGAGTTGATTGCGCACCCTCCCGAGCAGGTGATCAGATAATCTATCATCTGCGATTTTTCGGTATAAATATAGGGTGCACGCCACGAGGAGCTCACTTAATTTTAGTCTCCAGCTCCAACTCCGGTCCAGTTCTCTAGACCACAGCAGAAAGCGAGGTAAGGTACGCAAGGCGAAGTAAGGGCATAGGTCAGGGATTACTCCTCCGGGATAAACCTGACCAAGTCGAGTTGGTTCGCCCGACTCGGCGTTCCCCTTACTTGTATAACGTAGTGGCGTAAAGCGAGGGGCAGCGTGGCCCCTCACCCCGGGCCCCTAGGAAGGTGACCGCAAGGTCATCCCCTTTGAGAGCCTTTGATTGCTTCTACTATATACGTGTAGCGTGCATGAACGAGAACCAGAGGTAGACATCCGCGGATGCGTTTTTTTTTCTTGTTGTTGTTATTGACACAATTTACAGGTTATTAGTATATCGAATTTTTGGTTTATCGTCGGGCAGATTCGCGATTACTCATTTTTAACGCGCATTAAATGAGTGGTTTATTTTGGTAGGCGCGACATTAATCATATCTTTTTGCGTTAAATAATATATAAAATTGAATTTAATTATCTTTATTTTTTTTTTGTGATCTATCTTATTGCGTTAGGTACGAGAAAATTGTATGCGATTAGGTCTTCATAATAAATTGATGTAAAATATTGTAAATCAATTAAAATTGCTTTATTTTTTTTTGTAATGGTTCATAACCAAATATATATATATTTCTTTTTTTATAATTCCATAGGTATTTACACCCAAATAAGGGTATGAAATAAATAAGTTTGTTATAAATTATCATTATTGCTATTATTTAACCTGGGCGTTTTCCACCACCGTTTCTTATCTCCTAACACTTTTTTTTGCGAATACAATATCAATTATTATTATTATTAATAATTTCTTTGAACTTTTTTTTATTATTTTGAATATTTTAATTAACTATTTCCTGCGTATTAAATAATTTTTATAATAATTCGTTCAATATTAAGTAATTTTTATATAACAAATATTGCTATTTTTATAATAATTCGTTCAATATTAAATAAATTTTATATAGCAAATATTGCTATTTTTATAATAGTTCGTTCAATATTAAATTCATTATTTGAGAATAATTACATAACTATAATCATTTATCTAACGACTGAGGACATCAGCAGCAGAGCGAGCAGCACCGATATTTTCAGCACTCAATCATCGTATATGTACAATTAGTCACCATTGCACTTAAGGTGACTCCTAACCTAGCTTTCCCTCCCCTATCCACAGAACCTACTATAAAATCTTACACTATTCGTAATGTGTACTATTTATAAGAATGCAATAAATAGTGTTGGTCTTTTTCGTGCGCAGCGAGTCGTGCTTTTTTTGCCCGAGCCCAGCGAGTTGTGCTTTTTTTCGTCCAATAAGAGGTTTTGAACTGTGCTTTTCTTCGTACGGGGCATCGATTTATACTATAATAAGTTAATGAAGTTATCTAATGTTTACAAAGAAATATTATTTTGGTATTGAAGTACAATTAACATCTTCACTGCTACACAAGTTATAATATACTATCTTTGATGTTTCAGTATTTATCACTTAAAATAAGAATCATAAATTATTTCTGTCTTGTTCTTTAATATTAAAGAAAAAATTGTAAGTCAAACCCGTCAACTCCGTGAAAAAGCATCATTTCGCCAACCAATCCCCGCTAACTCAATCATCCCAGCTGATCAACCAATCACCACGGCGTCTCACTTGGCAAACCTACCACCAGCACTCCAGCCCAACCGTCGCTCTAGCAAACTCGCCAAAGACGACGTATACACGCGCGGCCGCTCGCGCCATCCTAATCCCGGTCACATCACGCATACTATATACACACCGACCGTCGCTTGTACAGTCCGATTGATTAAAACGGCACGCAAGCTCCGTCTTTGCGTCCACAACCGTGCACACTGAGCATATAATCACCGTGGCAGGGATACCTCGCGGTAGTTCAGTTAGCGTATACGATTGCGCGCGCTCGCGCATAACTGATTGAGCGCAGCGCCGTGCGTGAATTTTAATTCGCTATGCGCGCTTCAGGTGTAGGTGTATGCGGAGGCTCGCGAAATGGGGTCATCAATCTGCGCGAGCGCGGCTGGATGATCAGAGGCGCGGGAAATGCCGACGCGCGGATGGATGGACGGATGGACGGACGGATCATCATCATCATCGGCGAAAATTCGACGATTATCTTGGCGGCCCCGGCGCGCTCTCTACCGCTTTCAATTTCTTTGAATGGGATTTGGCTGCGCGTGATTTTGCGGGTTTGATGTGTGTGGACGCGGTGATTATGTAAATTAGGTGCGCGCGGCCAGGCTTTGCGTTTAATTTTGACGGTGGGTTTGGTGCTGTGGGTGGGGTATAGAAAATCGATGTTTTAATGAGCCGGAGGTAGATGGAGAAAGTTTTTGAATCGACGATTAATTGTATGGAAGTAATTTGCTGGGGTTTGCGGAAAAATTTATAACATTTTCGTTACGAGAGCAGTTATGAATGTTCGAGATTATTCGGGGAATTAATTATTACGAACGTTAAATATTTCAGAAAAAGCGTTAAATAAATATTTTGACAACGTAATTAAAATGACCGAACGGAAATGTTTGATATAATATTAAATTGAAATTTAGTTATTTTGTTGCAACGATCGAACCGTATATTTTTTTTTAAAAAACGAAGAAAATTGAAAATTTTATTGAAATGTAATTAAATTTTTTTTATCCATTTTCGCTGTTACAAAAGGCTTTGATCGAGCAAGCCTATATAAGAAGAGTAGAAAACAAAGGATTTGAAGAATGATTAGTTATCCATTCATCATATTTTACTGCTCTCGGTGACTTTCTTACAAAAGAACGAAAATTCTCTTAAACGTGATTCAAACAATAGAGTGAACGGCTATAGTGAGTGAATGAGCTCTGAAAAAAAGGGAACAGAAAAAAGTTCCTTCTCTCGGTTACGGATGCAATTCAATTTCGTAGTTCCTTTTTTTTTATGAAAGAAAATTGAGAAAAATAACGGTGTAACGTCAATTTTTTAAATTTATATTTTAGATTTATAATTTTTCGCCATTTTTTAAAGCAAGCTGTTATTGTTAACGTTCTTTTCTGTTATTCAGAAACAGATAAATTATAGATAGAAAATGAGCATTTTAATGATATTAAAAAAAAACTACTCCAAACGCACCTTTCACAAGAATAACAACCCGAAAATACATACATTCGAGTCGTCGATGCGTCAGGTCAGCGCACGGGTCTGGACTGCATGCCGAGTATCCTCTTAAACGCCTGTCTGAACTCCGGCGAGAATATCGTGTAGATGACAGGATTGAGGGTGCTATTGAAGTAGCCCAGCCACAGGAAGACACTGGCGACGGCTTTCGGCGGCTCGCAGGCGTCGCAGACGGCCTGAAGCATAGCTACGAGGAAGAAGGGTAGCCAGCAGGCGACGAAGGCACCGGTGATGATGGCCAGGGTCTTGGCGGCCTTGCGTTCGCGCTTCGCTTCGAGCGTCTCGCGCGTCCTGCGCGTCGAAGCCGTCGTCGTCGTCGTCGTGGCCGTCGAAGACATCGTCGTCGTCGTTGTCACCGTTGCCGTCACCGTCGTCGTGGACGTCGCTGCTGCTACTGCTGGGGGTTGGTGACTGGGGTTCGCCCCGTTGTACGAGGACGACTTCTCCGGCGAGACAGACGAGTGGTCGGGCGTCGAGCGGGTTATGGTGAAGGCGGTCGACTCCTCCCTTGGCCTGTAGCAGGGTTTTTCGGAAGCAACGGGAAGAGAAGAAAAAAATACGATTGCGGGTTAGTTAATGAGAGGGGTTATGGCGGAGATGTGCGCGAGCGGATGAGGGTAATTCAGCGGGGAGAAAAAAGGTTAAGCGATTTATTGCGTTATTCGCGATGTCGATTTCATAAATCGGCGAGTTCAGAAGGGAAAGCGGGTGGAGACTGATGTTGGGCATGTGAAGGGAGGCAGGGTTATTCTTCGTACAAATATTCTGCGATCAAGAATTAATTCATTCCCTTTCTTTAATATTTCAAGGAACAATGATACTCTTATCTTGAAAAGTTTCTCGCTTCTGAAATACGTATACTCTTTTTAAGTTTTTCATATCCCAACATTAATCTCCTTACTGTAAACGATGTAAAACCCTAAACTGTCGAACCTCGAACAGCAAAATCATAAAAAGTCTCAAAATCTTCTAGTGATCCCCCATCCTCGCGCCCCCCTCCCCCATTCATCGATCAGCCAGAGAGAGAGAGAGAGAGAGAGAGAGAGAGAGAGAGAGACCCTAATCTACCTCGACGCTCTCTCTCTCTCTCTCTCTCTCTTCGTCCGAACCAAAATCTTTGATCCCCTGTAACTTGCCAACTGCAACAACAACAATTACTACTACTACTACTACACTGACAAAAAAACCCGGGGAAAAATTCCTATGTTGCTCTTGGAAGTTGCCCACAACTGCTTAAAATCGAAAAATTTACTATCTTTTATATGAAAAAGTCCAATGTCACAAGTAAAACTTCCTATGCCAGCATAGTAAAAATTAACACGTGGCTAATGGAACTTTATCTTTTGTACATTTTCCCAGGCTAGCATGGTAAAAATTGAGAGAGTTTTAGAATAAGAATTCACACGTTCAATCGTAAACAGCCCGCGAGTGCACGAAAAGTTGACCTCTTCAATGTCAAAATAGGAAAGATTCAGACAGATACATGTCAACAAACTCAATCCACCTTGGCAACATCGAGACAAAACACAAACGCTAAACGCAACAACTGAATGTGCCGTTCTAATCCAATATACTTGTTTTTATTTATTTTTTTTTTATTTTTTATGATGAGACAATTTTTAAAATAATTTTTTATTTGTAATATTTTTAAGGAAGGTTGTGAAAAACTATTATATCGAAAATACAAATTCATTAATAAATAAATGATCTTGTTTAATTTAAGGTATTGGTAATATTTATAAAATGTTAAACAATATTCTTAATATATAACATTTGTAATAAATTACGCTAAAATAGAGAATAGTATTATTCGAGTTAAAGCATAATTTGTTATAAAATTAGCGCGCATATCTTACGTTTGGGGATATACAAGTTCCAAAATTTTGTAGGACATATGTCTTTATAGGTAAGTGGTTAGCGTTCCCGACTACCGTGCCAAGGGTTCCAGGTTCGAGTCTCGATGTCGTCAAAAATTTTTAATTTATTTAATAAATTTTCTTTAATCATGTTTAATTCAAAAATAACTTCTGTATTGTCTAAATATAATAATTATGTGTCTGATACTCGCTCCTCCCCCACTCCTAAAAAAAAAGATGAAATAATTTTTTTCGCTCTTTAAAATCAGTTATAAAAAAATTCCCATGTTAGACTTGGAATTTTTCCTACGTGTATTGCAAATTCTGCTAAAAATCCGACATATGGTCGAGTTACGATTCCAACATGGTAATTTTTACACGACAACATAAGAATTTTTACCAGATTTTTTCTGTCAGTGTACTACTACTACTAACTTGGGCGTCGGTGTCTTGAGCACGCAAGAGCGCCCAAGAAAGGGAGGAGGGTGGTCGAATAGTACTGTACCTTCTGCGAACGAGTCTGAGGATACCACGACGCTCCCGGGGCGGCTGGATGGTTGTGCCGGGTCGCCTGCGGATGCGCTTCCGCGCCGCCTGGAATATCCGCCAGTAGAGCACGAGGATGACCAGCAGCGGCACGTAGAATGTCGCGCACGTCGCAAATATCTGCGGGCACAGAGATAGAGAATATGTGGGCATTGTTGGTGTGCACAGTTGTTAGAGTGGGAAGGGGGATTTTCTTGAGGGCTGGGTGTGGTTGTGATTTTGGAAGGGGCTATTGAATTGTTCATGGTTTTGTTTGGAGGGGTTAATATAGAGGACGCACGGTTTTTCAAAATTCCTTTGATTTGAAAAAGTAATATTGTTGTAATGTTGTAAAAGTGAAGTGATATTACTTTTTTAACTTTTTTGGTAAATCATTTTATTTTTTTGATATTTTATGATATTTGAACTGTAAAAAAGGGAATTTACTTCTTTCAAAGTATTTTTAATTCTTTCAAAAACAAATTAATTCTATGACATTAATATAGGCGAAACATATGTTATATTATGTAGTTAGACAAACTGTTACACAAATAATGCGTAAAAATCACAACACTTGTTTAAGGACTTCATTTATATAAATATTATAAATATATATAAATATTATCTCTACCTAGCTATAGTGCGTAGGGAAGACCGGGGCAAGTTGGCATACGGGGTAGGTTGACCAAATGCTAATAACTCGTGATTAAAATAACAGAGGTCAATAGGCTGTTGACGTCAGTAACGTAAAATAGAATCAGGAATATTTGTTTCAATTTTCAGTCGGAAAAAGGTACCCTTTTAGGATATGTTGGCTGATTTTTTTGGATCAAGCTCGCCGTTCAAATAATCACTTCACTACTACCTAAAAATGGTTCGATGTAATGCAAAATAACACAGAAAACCCAACAGAACCTTATAGACACAGTGCTAATGAAAGTTAGATCGTTTATAACTGTTAACTCATTTTAGCTTATTTTGTTGTTAAATTATTATGCTGTATATTTTATTTCAAGATTTATTGTCGGTGAGCTTATCCCAGATCCATGGCCAACCTACCTCACTTGCTGGGCAGATTGGTAAAAAATCGTGAGGTTAAAAAATTGATTCTAGCTTTTTTGAGGTTATTCTACAAGTTTGAGAAAACTGATAAATATTATCTAGATAAAATACTTCGAAATATTGAAAAATTTTTGTTCATGAAATTTATAGTTTTTTGTAAGAAAAAAAAAATAAAATGTAAAAAGTCAGCCAGCTAGCTCCGACTCCCTTATTTAGGTATTATATATGCTAATTACACGTAAGTATTAAAAATAGATCGGATTTCCATACTTTTGGAAAATATTTATGTTTCCCATTAATTTTTGCGTGTCCTTATGTAAATGTAAAGTGTAACATATGCTTCAAGCATAATTTCTTTGTCACAGGCAATAAAGAAATTAAGATTTATCAGCACGAGTCGGATTGACCCACAATCTTGATTTAAATTCCTCATTAATTCAATCTTTATTTTCAATCATATGAAATACTTTAAATAAATTATAGACAAAAAAAAAAATGATACAGATAATGAGATCGCCTTGTCCTTAAAACATGTCCCCATTTTCCAATCAGAATAACGAAGGATATCGCGCCTTAACATACTAATAAAAAATAAACGTTCAATCGACTTCCAATATCATTAATTTATATATATCATCAATTTATTAAAACTTTCCCATTTCCTTCTCAGCCTTAATCCCCTTACCAATACAATACCTCTTCCAACTTTATACCGTGTTCTTCATATCGATTCTCTTAAACTCTTCCTTCACTCCTCCTCTCCAACGAATTCATCGCAAACTACGGTCATACTTTGCAAATCTCCGAAACTCAGTCGGAATATTCAAAAATACTTTGGTGGAATATCGCGCGGCAACTTTTATCAAACATATGATCACGACAGCGAAACTTGCCGCCGTTCCCGAAGAAAACGCAAAGTTTCCGGGATGAAGCTGCGGGCGTAATACGTTTCGCCTGCAACAATGAGATCCGTCGAGTGGCAGGCAAGGGAGTCAGCGAAACTTCGAGGACGACACTCGGCTTCGGGATTTTCACCTCTGTGTCTCGCGCAGTCAAACTCGATTCGCGCGTTTATAACGGCAAACAAAAATCGAATTTGACTTCTGCGTTTATCCCCCATTCAAGTGAATCAACGTTTGTCTGAAGCCTCGTTATCGGGAAGTCAAGACGTCTTTTGTCACAGATCGCACAAGGCGCTCGTCGTACATATTGCATTTAGAATCGTGTCTCTACTGATTGTGTTAGTGCATACGCTGTAGATCCACAAATCGCTCATCTAATGGAAAACTTTTATTAGAAATATATAATTAACGTTTTATTATAATATATACGCGCATAAATTCTGCAATGAAAAAGATTAATGTTTATTTTAACGCGTTCGTACAACATACGCGTTGAATCAGAAAAATCAGCCATATCATGTATAAGTTATAAAATATGCGACTTTCGAGAGTTTTGTTTCTCTAAGAATCGAAAATAAAAAGTTTAAAATTGTTGGTGGTCGCGCTCGCCCACGCAAAGCTCATGATAAATGATACTTTATACGAAATTCCAACAATGGTAATTCATCTCTTTTTACAAAAGGGATTTCATTCACAATTGAATATGTATCTGTAAGAACAACGATGAAAAACAAGGCGTGCGCTTATCTCAAGAACGCGAAAAACCGTTTATTTTATTCGCGGTCAAGGTAAAGCGTACCGCAAAAAACGCCCGGCAAAGTATTATTAATATTCTAATGGAATCATGAAAGTAAAAATAGTAGCCCGATAACCTTTAAAGAATCATAAAATATGTCGTCAGGCATTCCCAGCACGCTTTTTTCAGTTGGATCCCCTCCAGCCTCGTTGATTTATTTTATCTCCCCGCATTCTTATAAAATTCGCATAATAAAACACTCAAAGCTCGAATAAAACATTAAAATAACCAGCGAAGGCGCGCATATATATTGACGTGTATCAACGAGTCTATTCAAATAAGCAGCACGTGCAGAGAGACGCGAGAGGGCATACCAAATCACGTGTTTATTCAGCGCCTGCCTCATCGACGAAGTGTCGATTCCAAGTCAACGCGGGGAAAAAGAGATTGCAAAATGGAACTATCCTCTCTCTCTCTCTCTCTCTCTCTCTCTCTCTCTCTCTCTCTCTCTCTCTCTCTCTCTCTCTCTTTCTACGAAAGACATGCCTGCTACCTTTCTCTTTCTGATTCAGCGAGAATCTCGAGTGAGAAAGAGAGACAGAGCGACGAGGATTGACGATAATTCGATCAGTATCAGGGCAACATTCGATACGTCGGTTTATCGGCGCACCAATTTCCCTCCCTCCCTCTCTCTCTCTTTCTACTTCCATGAGGCGGCAAAAAAGAGAGAGAGCGAGAGACTAATCCATTAAAAGGAAGGCCGCCTTTTATCGGCTGCCTATCCAGCTTCGCGCTAACCAATCAGCGAGTTTGTCTGGGAAATAACCTTATTTGCACTGGGAAAACTTGGCGTATAGGCCGACGCTATCGTATAAGAAGAGAGGGAGAGAAAGAGACGAGCTTTCTCGTCATTGCGCGAACGCGGTGAATCTATTCAGAAAGATAGAGAGCAAGCCAGGGGGTATATATGCAGATCGGGTCGCGATTTTTAAGCCGATTTCGAGCGGAGATTCGTTCGCGTTTCTTTCTTTATTTTCTCGCGCCTCTTCTATTTCTCTTCTGTTCGCCGCCGCGGAGGTCGCGACGAGACGAGCACGTAATTGAGGGACTCTCTCGTTCCTCGATATTATTTGATTGAGATGTGTAAACTGAGTTTATGGTTCGTTCGGTACTTTTTATGGCGGTTAATTGAATCGCAGTAAAATAAATATAGTGAGGTATAAAAGAAAATAGTTAACTGTGCAGAGTTACTTTTATATTATTTTTAATCAACTTATGTACTTTTGACCTCGAAGAAAAATGTTTCCGATAAAAATTCCTGCACATCATCGTTGTTATTCGAATGGGTACAACAAGATTCCGACAAATTACAATTTTCCAAAGTAAAGCATCCCCCAAAAATCGTAAAAACTTTCAAGAATTCGAGCACGTCCCAGATTCACAGTAATGTTTCTACAATAAACAAACTATCTCTAAATTACTAACCATTATACCCACCAATCGCCCACTTCAAAACCAGCCCTTATCACTTCAGAACTACCTCCCTTCTCCCCCGCATTCCTCGACCCGTCGTTCCCATCCCCCATCCAAAAAGCCATCCTCCCGCAGCCCTATAACAGCGCAAACTTCGCGAGCAAAGCCATAAAAAGCTCTGAATTGTTTTCATGAAATATAAATAAATACCACGGCCACCCTTAAACCACCTGCGAACTCTCGCTCCCTTTCTCCAATAAGACAAAAGTGCCGAGAACAGGACTCCAATCGAATTTCCCGCAGGCTCTCACGCGCTCAATCGTCCAAGTTTTTCGTTTTACCGCTTGCGCGCCGCGCGCGTAACGTACATCCATCCCCGAGCTACACACGCTCACCTTCTCCGCAAGAGAGGAGGAGGAGAAGAGATCGATAAGCCTCGCGGGGAGAGTGCGAGAGACACAGAGGCTCGAGTGGGATTTTCAGTCAATAAAATGATGTCCCATTCCACAAGAAGAGGAAGAAAGAGACGAGCGTTTCATCTCTCGCTCTCTTCCTTTACGCTATCCACACTGATGGATAAAAGTGGCCATCACCGCAAATGCCCGCGCGATCACCGAGGGGGTGGCAAATAACATATTTGCCTTCCGTTCGCCAGCGTCGTACCACTTACCCGCGTCTCTTTGCGTAGGTATCTTCTTCTCCTCGGCATTGTCTCTCCCTCTCTCGTTGATAAAAAAAAAAACATCAGCAGTATGCTTTTATCCATTCTCCACCCCCAGCGCCCGCGTTCCTCGACAAATAAATTTGATCTCGCGTCACGCCCTCTCTCTTTTTTTGTGTACGTACCTGATACAGGGGATCCTGGGAGACGAGGCAGGTGCCCTGGGCGACGCGCTCGAGGTACTCCGGGTCCTTCCAGCCGAGCTGCGGCGCCGCCGACACTCCGATCGACACCAGCCACACCGTCACTAGCAGGAAGCCTATCCTCCGCGGGTTCCGCGCCTGCAATTCGTAATGCCATATAAATAATTATGGATGTGTTTTAGGATTGATGGAATAACGTGACGGATACGCAGTAAGCATGCATGCTACTTTCTATAGTTGAAGTAGTGAAAAAAACCACTAAACATTAGTGGAATTAATGAATATTCACTAATACTACGGGGGAGCAATTTCCACTAATTTTTAGTGGTTTTTTTTCACTAATTGAACTTTAGAGAGTGTAAGGGAGTGATATATAAAAAGTAGCTTCTCTCGGGACCTGCTGCTTTTGGGGGTAACGATGACTCGCGGTTAACACTATGTATACGTGCACTACCAGCGTGTTATTAGTGAGCGTAAGTGAGTTGTGCAGTATATTTTTAATGACAGAGGCCGATTTTGTACATAAACGAGAGCAGCGCGTATTTAATAAATAGATTTTTTGCAAATAAACAAAGCATTTTTTGTGGTAATAAAAAATCGCGTAAATATAGGGCGCTGCGTGTGAAAATTGATTTTTCTATTCTCGCCTCGTCAATTTTCACCGCTTCTTTTTGTACATGCACTAACACAGAAACACACACACACACACACACACACACACACACACACACACACACACACACACACACACACACACACACACACACAGATATACTTTCTACGCATTCCATAACGAAAATCACGAGACATTCAGTCACACATATATATACACACACACAAATTGCGAATTTATAAAGAAGAGTTCCTGTGCGACGACTTCGCTCTGGCAAATTTATTCTCACAACGTGCCGATAGGAAAATGCGACCTCTAATACACGTGTGTGTGTGTGTGTGTGTATACCGCGTACGTAGATTGAATGAATATGATTACGTGGAATGCGCGTGTGCTTCTCCTGCAGCTTCTATCGCACCTAATACGCTGAAATATAAACATTAATCCAGCAAGCGTTTCTGTAACGCTCGCCGTATACCTGTCCTCTCTCGTGTATACGTACTTACGCGGTAGCAAAAAAATATCGGCCGATTTATTTTTACCGCCCGAGTGACCAAGGTACACATACAGAGATACACACACACGCACACACGCACACACACACACACACACACACACACACACACACACACACAGACACTGCGCCCTGATGACTCGCGGATAATTCTCGTGTTTAGCACGTGATTATTATGTACATATACGCGAGGGGGGACCATAAATAAATTGCGCTCATCACCCACACTGCGTCATCGATGTTTTTTTCTACTCTATTCCGAGAGCGTGTACGTTTATACATGTACGTATATATCTGTGGCTTTCAGGAATAACGACCTAACCCACTTGGGGGTCAAAATTGAGTTAGCACCGGAATTTATACCTTCTAACTATCCTTTTTCGTATAGACTTGGTCCGGAAATCTGAAACGCGTTCAAAGAGCAAATATCAGCTGAGTGCATAACCACTTAACTGCACCTGTGCCCGGAAAAACCACTTAACTGAATATTTATATTTAATTAAAAGCACCATTTTGAATTTAATACTACGCAATAAACAGATTATGCCATACCTATTTTTATAGCAACAAAGATCAAAGGTAATAGATAATAGAAGGTAACACAACAGCTTTGATTGCCGGGCGATGGGGCGAGTGTGCATAAACAGTAACGTTCGGTATTCGGTTTACCGAATTCCGTTGACTTCACGCATATTCCGTTGGCAGGCACATGCGTACGAATGAATATTTAAAAAAGAATTCGTATTCTATGTTTTAAGTGTAGAAATAACTATCTTATTTATCTCATTTGAACAATTTCCCTAAACCGCTTAACTGCACAGTTACCGGAATAACGACTTAATTGCATTTTTTTGTTTGTTTATACAAAGAATAAAAATGTATTCTAGCAGCTGATAGTGGGGTTCGAAAGATATTCGATACCTTTGTAAATGTCTACATTGTTATGACTCATCTCGCGCATTTCCATCTTACATATGAAGTGTCATGACAGAAATTTTAAAACGTCGATTTCTCGAAAATACGTACAAGCGGGTTAGGTCGTTATTTCTGGAAGCCACAGATATATGTGTTATTGATATAGGAGTGATCTTCGATATATATCGAGAGCCACTCGATTTGCGCAGCCTCTTCATACACTTCAAGTAGCTGCTTTATCCCTGCGCTCGCTCGCTCGCGATTTTTTTTTCTCCTCAAGTAAACATGATGACAGCTCTCTCTCTCTCTCTCTCTCTCTCTCTCTCTCTCTCTCTCTCTCTCTCTCTCTCTCTCTCTCTCTCTCTCTCTCTTTCTCCCCCTCTCTCTCTCTCTCTCTCTCTCTTTCACTCGATTTCGAATTTATCGCGGGTTTTTGTGTTCGTCGCGGATTCCTCCTTCCCAAACCTGCCCGTTTTGTTTTAGACACACACGGAAAGGTTCTAATAATAGGTGGTGAGGAAAAATGTATGTAGGTAGGTGCGGAGCTGTGTGGATCGCACTCGAGTTGTTTGAGTTTGAGGAGACGGTACACAACGAGAGAGAGAGGGAGAGAGAAAGAGAGAGAGAGGGGGGGAGAAATTTGGGTCAGAATTTCCGGGGGATTCAATTTCCCGTGCTCTGGGGTGATAAGCGCTGGGGGATTTTCAAGTTCTTCTTTTCTCGAGGGCTAGATGTGTGTGTATGGAGGGGAGGAAGTGAGAGAGTGAGAGGCGGGGGGAGGGTGAACTGTATGTTCCTTTGATGATGCTTCGCCCTGTTTTGAACTCGAGTTTCTACTTGTCGGATCTCGTGTTTTACAAATGCGAAATTTCGAAAAATATATAAAATATATAAGATAGCCAAGAGCATACGTATATATCGATATCTCTCTACGGTAATCAGAAAAAGAAGGTAAAAAGGCAAATCCGAGAATAAATTGCGCTCCACGGAGTCTGTCTTAAGACATCGGCCACGTAGCGATCGAGATTTAAATTTCCCGGACGTCCCCTGCAGACTTCTCGCGGGTATTCCTTGCATTTCGAAAAACTAATTCACCTCCACCCGCGCTTTCTCGTCCTTGTATCTCCTTTTCCTCTGTATCCCTCTCTCGCCTTTTTCGCAATAATTTCGCCCACTCTCGAGATCGATTGAACCTCACTCTCCCTCTATCTCTCCTCTAACGCAGAAATTAAAGGGCGCATTCTGCGCGCAGCTCGCGCTATTCGACGAATGTAATTCCAATCGGGCCTTTATTGAGCTCCCGACGACGACGACGATGCCTGTACACCGTTATCCCTCCCCTGCCCCCGCGTATCTACCACTCTTCTATAGTCGTACTTTCGAACTCGCGTGTATATACGCGCGTCGTTTTTTTGCCCCGTGAATATTGCCGGCAACGGCGAGCGTGTATTTCGAGTCCGAGAAATTCCGCGAGTGCGGGGAGAAATTTTAGCAATCGGGGGGGGGAGGTGAGGACGTCGAGATTAGAAAAATTTAATAAAATAGGTTAATGAGGTCGCGGCTGGGTCGGTGTTGAAGGTTGTATTGGCCGTATATAAGGTTCCATTCAAAAATTTAAGGCAAATATTTTGGTCGTATAATTCGTCAAAAAAACAGTAATATTCTACAATACTAAGAGTAAACAAATACGTAAAATGTTGTTTAGAATTGTAAAGAAAATTTTACATCGATTTTAGAACATTTTAATGCTCATGTTATATTTCAGAAAATATTCTCGGAGCGGACATTTAAAAAAAATGGATCTCGTTTATCTAACATACATTGACGACTACATGAACTTTCAAAGCTGTGACACTATAGGTTTTTTTTTTTTTTTAATTTATTTGATAATTTTAAATTCTCATAAGGCTAATGTTAAATTCAAATTGCAATAATTCCGTAGCCATTCTCATTAAGCCTCTGAAAATTTCCACAGCTCTTTATATTTACTATATTTAATGACTATCAAATTTTGAACAACTTGTCACTATTTTCGTGTTATAGCCAGTACAACCTTAAGATTTTTCCTTATCGGAAGGAGCGAGGATGTGGGCGTATAATCTTGGATGTAAGGGATAGAGGTGATTCCGAGCTATTATTTATAGTGCGCGCGATTACGATTTTATGGGAAATTTTCGAAGCCTGTCCTCTTTGTATGGAAATTATACGCGAGTCAATTTAGCAATATGATCGCAATAATTGACACCCCGAATTTAGTTTCTCCCGTTCGTGAGAGAGAATATATATAAACGCGCTGAATACGGAGCTGCGCGAGCGCGTTGAAAGTCTGATTTTCGAAGTACTTTATTTTATTGATATGGCGAACGATCTATCGTTAACTCGACCTCATTTATATTTATATCCTCATATACTTTTAACAACTCTCCGCCATCTGCCTTTACACGCGCGCACTTTCATTTTACTTGTCCGATTGTTTCTATATTCATTAAAAAAAGAGAGCGCGCCGTACGTTCTCGTGAACCTCGGCCGCTATACCGTAAAGTAAACGAGAGAGTCATCGCGAGAGATATTTTAAAAATTCAGGATACCCACACACACACATACATGTGGTTTGGATGTTTTCCAACGCTGCATTGTTTAACGGGCACAATCGACATCTCGTCGCCGTTAATTCCGGAAAAGTGCTCGAGAGGGAGATCGATTCGATCGGAATAAATCCGCGGCGACAGGTAACATACGTGCATCGCTCTCTCCCCCTCCCTCTCTCGCTTACAAATGTGACTCGTTTCGCGAACGGATGAAAGAGAAAACAAATAGAAAGAATCCCCAAGTATTTCTCTCGGTCCCTCGCCTTCCTCGCCCTTGCCGAATTCTCCCGATATTCAGAGGGACGAAAGTTCGGGGCCGTGAGTCGTAAAAGCTGGATTAGTCTCCGGGGGGACGGATGTGCATTACGCGAGGCGGCGCCCGCGGTCCTTTTCTTTTACTGCGTGGCCACACGCGTGATTTTACGAGCGTGGAGAGTTTTGGAGAGAGCGAGAGTAACGAGATATGGGCCGCGCGCGTGTGATTATGATCTCGGGTGATTGGGCTGGGAGGCATTATTTTTGCGATTGATTTAATTTTCTAGGGGGAGCGGAGGTTTCTTTTTCTTTTGTTTATTTCGCCGGAGCTCCGGGGGTGATAAAGTTTCTTCGTGGCGAGCGAAATGATGATAGCGGTATAGGGTTATCTCAATAAAGTATATGTGCAGAGAGAGAGAGAGCGGGAGAGGGAGAGTAGAATTAATTAGAATTTTATTCCGCGCGGAGGACGAATATACAAGAAAGAAATTAATTGAGAAAGAGAGCGTAATTATTTTGAAAGCTTTTGGAAATGGTCCTAGGAAAGTTATTCCTGTGATCGTGTGTTTCCTGAGGGCGAAAATAGTGGGCCAACAAAATGGTTTACAACGTTTGCCCTTTTTTTTTATGTAAAATATCGTATGTTTACGTTTTATACGACTTTCTGATATTTCTTTTTTCGTCATAAATGTAAGTTCTTGCGTAAGCGAGCAATTAAGATAAAAGATTCTTTATTTATGCCGCTTTATATAAAATTTTTAGTGTTAAAAGTGTCACATTTTTATGATTTATACGAGCTGTAATTGTTTTTTTCTAGAGAAAAACTAAATTACGACGCCTGACGACAATTAAAATGTACGTAGATTTAATTTGTTCGTGTACGCAAGCGCTATTATTTCAGTTTGTTGCGCCTTACTTTTCTTTTCTACATAACATTATTTAATAACATAAAAATTATCTGAAAATTCACAACAAAAAAAGAACATAGTTTATTATTTTGAGGCACAATCTACACATTTACAACGAAATTTACAAGAAAACGCTTCCAAACATACTTACCACAAAATAAACCATATTCCCAAAACCCTTTCAAATATTACACAGCCATATCACTTACAACACATGCACACATGTTTTACCCATGCGTCGTGCAAATTGCGCACCACACACACCGACCACAGCTATACTTAAAATCGCACAGGCGCATTTCGCATCCTGACGCGCGAAAGCGAAAGGACACGCGTGAAAATACATGGCGCGCGTCCACACTCCAAGGCCATGCACATGTGGCCAAATATTAATATATGCTCCCTCTCTCGGTCCTCAGTTAATTAACCTGTATATAATTTATATCGGTGACAGCCCAATATCTGTCGAGCGCGATGGCGACCAGATGCAATATCGAGGCCGTGCAGCAGAGAACGTCACAGCTGGTCCACGTGTCGCAGAGCTCCGGCCCCAGAGACCATTTTGAGTTGATCTGCAATGAAACAGAGACGCGCGTGTGAGTCAAGTTTAGTGTGTGCGAGAGTCCATGAGTGTGTGTATATATATATAAGGGAGGGTGAAAGTTTCGACTGTGTAATGAGTTTCTTGCGGACAAACATCTTTTATACATACGTATGTGTGTGTGCAGGTGTGGGTGTACGGGTCTAGCTGTATAATCGTATTACGCGCACGTGTGAGCGCATTTGTGAGCCGCACGTATATACACGTACACACATGTGTGCAGATAGATGTGTGTGTATATGTCCGGGAAATTTCGAAATACTCGCGCTGGAAGTGTATATATATATGCATATATGGGCCATGCGGCCTTGCCAAAATACAGCTGGGGAGAAGTTAATTTTCGAATTTCGGGCCGGGAGTATAGAGCGACAGTGCGGGGAAGTTCGTGGCGGGAAAAGTTATTGAACGATGCTCATTGTTATTTAAAACAAACAAACAAACAAACAAGCAACAGTCGTTAATTTAAATTGCGATGGCCTGGGACGATGTTTTCTGGAATTTGTCGATGCGCGTACGTGTAAGTATAGTAAAATTTTATTATGCAAATGAATATAGATTACATTTCTAAGAGGGGTGATTTGGTACATTACAGGAAAATTCTCTCTCTCTATCTCTTTCTCTCGCTCTCTTTCTCAAAAATTCAAATGCATTTCTATAGTTCTTTGAAATGCAAATTAAGTGTTTGACACGCGCCCTTGATTCAATTTCAGCACGCCCGCACGCGATGTAAAACACGTGGCGCGAATGTTGGATAAATCGACTTTTCAGATGGAAATTCGCAATTGAAATGGAAACAAGTGCGGCGGGCGGCCAAAAAAAATTGCATTTTTTCGTTTCCTCGACGTCGCTTTGCATTCGCTATTTACGCGTAACTAGGGATTATATTCAGCGGTGCGTCGAATCTCGCCGCTCTGAATGTGTTTGAATGATAAATTTTACCAACCAATTGACATTTAGCCGCCGAGTCCCGAAACACTCTGCAAACATCCCCCCCGATCATCACTATATTATATTCCAAAATATCGAAAACTCTCGAATATCTAAAACCTTAATATGCAAGTCAATTTACCATCCTATATCGATTTTATCATAAGCACGACTCGCTACCGATAACCAATCCCCACAAAACTCGAATATTTTAATAATCCTCCAACCCTCATTTTTCAAAATTCCCCATCCATTATCCAACTTCACAACTGCGTCCAAATAACTCACTCCGAAATGATACACACATTCCTTACCCCCATTATCTCCCGAATAATAAATAAAAAACTTTCCCCATCTCGAGACCTCGCGGCGCATTTCCGAAAACCACGTCCGCAGTCCCGCAAAACGCGAATCGATATTCAATAACCGAAAATCTCCATCACTACCGTATATACCAAACCAGTTCTCGGGCCCTTCGTGTGCGAAACTTTCGAATTCTATGCCCTGGCCGCGTTGTAACTTACACGTGTTACAAGCGCGCCCGCGTGTAAGCTGAGACCCCCTGTAATAACAATGCACTCTTGCCGTAAACTGCGCGCGCGCGGGCACTTTGGTCATTATTAATCGTAGTTCCCTCATATTTTGCGAGCCAACGCCGCCGCCCAAATAACTTTTCGCAAGCATATATTAAATCACGGTGCTTCGCTCGATCGCAGCTTAATATAGTGTGATCGCGCCGCGTATACATAGATCATCGCGCGCGCGGGCACACGACCGCTTCTCGCACAATAATAATTGAGCCCATTTCGCCCCTATCCTCGGGTATAGCCTGCAGTGGTCCATTGATTAGCGGCGAATGCTAAACCGTTAATGCCGTCTCGATTCCATTCCAAAATCTCCAGCATCTCTCTCTCTCCTCTAACCTATATATGGGATATTTCAGGTAAAGTCAGCAGCTCAAAATTTTAAAATCGCTCAAAATTTTTTTACTTATAGTTTTTTATGAAAAAACATGTTTCTAAAATTTTAGATCGATATTTGCATAAATAAAAAAGATATGCAACATTGAAAATTCAAATTTTTTGCAATTTTTTGTTAAAATCCAACTTTTATCATTTTTTTACTCAAAAATTTGAAACTTTTTGTATAGAACATTGATTGGAAAAAGTTTGCACTTTATCTGTAGAATGTGCCAGTATTTATTTTATGATCCTTTTTGAAAGTCTCCGATTGGTTGGTTTTTTATATACCTTCATCATAGAATATTGAAACTGCGCCATAAAATTTTTTGTTCAACAAAATTTTTTTGAATTTTACTTTTAAAACTCTTCAAAATGCTTTTTTAACCAAATATGGTCAAGTTAATTGAAAAAAGTTATGATTTTTTTAAATATCAAGAAAAACCAATAATTAGCATTTTTGATAATATGGTTGATTTAGAAACTTGATATTATTCATACATCCTATCTAATAGATCAAATCACTGAATTTTGTTAGAGCATCAAATAGAACATAAAACATCTATTTTGAATAATATTAGTCTTATACAATAAGCCTTATGTAATTATCAGTTATTAATTACATTCATTTCTAATTTTCTGAATTTTGGATAAAAACCACTATCTTTACGAATTCATATTTTATACCTGCTCAAAATTGCATTTCATAATGATCCGGTTGAAAAGGTCTGATAAAACCATACAAAAAGGGTGCAGAAACCTAATAACCTATCCAGGTTTTGCACCAGAATTTGCAAATTTGTATTAGTTTTTATCAAACCATTTCAACCGGATAATTTATTTTTATGTGTGCATAAATTAGGGGACAGACAATTTTGCAATGTATATTCCAATACCAAGATAAATATACTGCTTAAATATTTATAAATAAAATGACTTTCTTGTTAGGGCCACGCTTCATACAATTTGTATTATGTACATACTTAACTATTTGATCTACAATTTAATTTACAAATTATTGAAATTATATTTAGTCTTAATTTCAAGCGAAAAAGGTACCCAAAGGTTTACTTTGTTAAAATATACATAAATTATGCAAAATATACAATAATCAAGTTAATTTGTTCATTGAAAAAAAATATATTACATGAATACCGATACGTAACATTATTTTGTTACGATACACATCCTTTTTATATGGTAAAAATAAATGTTACATATATTATGATGCTTATTATCTTTTAAAACAAAGTAATTTATTGGGATAAAAGTTTATATTCTTAAGGTTTAATATCTTATTTTAATAAATAAATAAAAAAGTTCAACCTAGATGTTTCATGTTCTATTTGATGCTCTAACAAAATTCAGTGATTTGATCCATTACATAGGATGTATGAATAATATCAAGTTTCTAAATCAACCATATTATCAAAAATGCTAATTATTGGTTTTTCTTGATATTTAAAAAAATCATAACTTTTTTCAGTTAGTTTGACCATATTTGGTTTAAAAAGCATTTTAAAGAGTTTTAAAAGTAGAATTCAAAAAAATTTTGTCGAACAAAAGATTTTATGGCGCAGTCTCAATATTCTACGATGAAGGTATATCAAAAACCAACCAATCGGAGACTTTCAAAAAGGGTCATAAAGTAAATACTGGCACATTCTACAGATAAAATGCAAACTTTTTTCCAATCAATGTTCTATACAAAAAGTTTCAAATTTTTGAGTAAAAAAATGATAAAAGTGGGATTTTAACTAAAAATTGCAATAAATTTGAATTTTCAATGTTGCATATCTTTTTTATTTATGCAAATATCAATCTAAAATTTTGAGCTGTTGACTTCACCTGAAATATCCTATATGTACACACACACACACACACACACACACACACACACACACACACACACACACACACACACACACACACACACACACACACACACACAACAGCGGTGGGTATACGTATAGCTCGATTTCTGCTGCTGACGGCGAGTCCCACTGTGTGTATGGATGTGTAATATATATATATATATATATATATATATATAGATATATATATATATATATATATATATATATATATATATATATATATATATACACACCCCCGCATCATATAACGCGAGGGGCGGAAGCGTGTCGTTGGCACGCGTGCCGACGACGTGGCCTTCACCTTGTATATGTAGGTACATATGTATATGTGTAAGGAGCGAGAGCGAGTGCTAATAGTCGCTGAAAAAAGGCGACTGAATTGTAATTGCTACGGGTAGTGTGTTGTGGATGAAAATCTAAATGGGAATTAAGGCCATGTGAAACCGTGAATTTCAATATTTTTTAAATCAACATTTAAACGTTTATTTGGAAAAAGACGAACGTCAAGCGCTCCGTACACGTAAACACTATATTCAGATTTTTTTTGGGTGATTCTATTGGTATTTTCATGAGATATCCATGTTTGAAAAGTAGCTTAATTGCAGATTCCTACTTACCGACAGTACGGTTTTTACTTAATTAAATAAATTCTCATCATTTTTTTGGAAAAACGCGAACGTCAAGCGCTCCGTATATGTTAATACTATACTCAGATTTTTTTTTGGACGATTCTATTGATATTTTCATGAGATATCCATGTTTGGAAATTATGTCGGTATTTCACATCACCTTAAATGAAGGTATAGAAGTGCGCGCACGCGGTTAACGAGATGTAAATATACGCGAGCGGCTTGTGCGGCTTTGTGTTATTTATATACGGAATCGTGCGGATATAAGGGAGGATTGTTTTTTCGGCGAAATTTCTCTCGTTTAGACGTTACGTTGTATATACTTTTACACGAATGCGTCTCTCTACATGTGTAAATAATTAATAATTCAATTTGGACAAACCGAGTGGATCGGTGGTAATCGGATTGGCGGCAACCGGCGCGTGCCGGAGTAGAAAACTACGAACCGATAATTACGTTAACTTCGCACCCCTCTGGCACGCACGAGCGAAAAAATTCAATCATAAATACAATCTCCGAATCCGCAGCAAGTAATTCTTAATTAACGAACGGGCCGCTCTTCCCCTCCCGAGCAAGAATCGAAAAGCTCCGTGACCGGAATCCCTCGCAGCAGCTCCTCTCCGCATCTTGCGTTCATTCCCGGCGTTAAATTCCGAAATCAGGGAATTACAATCAATTAAATTCTTCCTTCCTTCACTTTACCTCTCCTCTCCTCTTCGGGAATTCCGAATAACGCAACACACTCGCACTCGCTCTCGACGTCGACTTCGCAGGCATTTCGCAATATCGGATTTTACGCTCCTGCCGCCGAGCTGCTCTCTTCCAATATGGTTATTTCATTCAAATGCGCGGGCGGGTGCCTCCGAGGTATTCTGAAATAATTTTTGAGGGAGACGGAATTCCATCGATCGCATCTCGCATTGACACCTTCTTCTTATAATGCTATACATATATAATGTTGTATGTTCCGCAGCGTCGCCATTAGCAGCGCCAGGCAACGGAATCGCGCCGTTAAGGAGTCGGTACTGCCACGACCTTTTTCCGTACACACACACACACACACATATATATATATACACACACACACACACACACACACACACACACACACCCACGGAGAAAGCCGCCGCCCCTTTGGAATAACATTCATTATCCGATTTTCGCTTATACGCCGGGGGCGACGACAGAGTGAGGGAGTATATTCGAGGATCTCGCTCTTGAGCTCTCGGTAAATAGTCCCGATATTTTTACGCGCGTAGTCCGCTCTCGTATTCCCTTCCACTATGTATACTATACATATATACGCACGGCGCATTGTCTTTGTTTATGATTAAATTGTTAATGCGCACGCGGTGAGGTTTATCGACGGGATTCGGGGGAGAACGAATATAATGCCGTTGTTATATCGGACCGAAAGCTCAGATTCAAGATGTTGATTCAAGATATATGTGTTTAGATTGGGAGGAGAGAGAGAGAGAGAGAGAGAGAGAGAGAGAGAGAGAGAGAGAGAGAGAGAGAGAGAGAGAGAGAGAGAGAGAGAGAGAGAGAGAGAGAGAGAGAGAGAGAGAGAGAGAGAGAGAGATGTTGGCTTAATTGCAAAGTAGAAAAATTACAACGTTTGTTTGATTTGGATAAGGAGGGGAATTTTTGTTTGCTTCGAATTTATATCCGGTTTTGATTTAATTTAAGTGAAGTTCTTCTATTGTAGAGCGACGCAGAAAGGGAATGGAGGTGAATTTGTCAGATGTTCTGTGAGTGGATTTAAACCGGAAAATATAAGATCAAAAAAGTTTTTCTGCAGGAGAAATTAGGGAATAGTTTTACGAAAAAGTTAAATCATTAATTTTTTTTACTTCCATAATATCTTTTCTTCGAAAATTTCTGGAAAATAAAAATTCACCTCTCATTCGATTTCACGTTACTCCCTGCTTCACATACATGAAATATGGAGGTGGAGGTAGCTTTAATTTTCAAAGAAGAATATGTAGTACGAGTAATAGTAGTAGTACTAGTAGAAATACCATCTCTGTATCTACAAAGGCTTCTGGAAAATCTTCCCACGTAATCTTATTTCTCCATCCCGGCCCACACTCCGATTCTTCGCTCGTAATAAATTTTACCCCCCAATTTTCAACAGCAATTTTTTTCACTGCGAAAGGTGCTGTCACTAAGGCGCCATAGTCAACGAACAAAGCGAAAGGCCGCACTGAGAAAAAGTGGACTTTGTTGTGCGAATATTGTGTAAAGTGAAAAGCGATTGTCATTTACTGGTTTTTATAACTCTGAATGGACAAGTTTTCCCGCAGTCTCTAGCGGAAAATTACTCTCGATGCAGTAATGGACTTGATAAAAGCCGCTGAATTTTAAAAGGCGCGAGCGCGCGCATCGACAATGAAGTATTTCAAAGCGAATTGCATCGTTATTAAAGGATTTCGCGCGTTTATTAAGAATTTTAATGAATGGCATTTTTGCGCCGAGAAATCCCTATGCTGCTGCTGTTGCTACAGATGCCGTATATACACTGTTGGGGGAGGGAGTATTAAATTATTTATTTATACAGTTTTGTTTACGTTAGAGTTGAAAGAGTTTGAAAACTTGGTATTTGAGAAGCGTAAACAGTAACTGTATTAGCCAAAGTTTTGATGAAGGATTACCTAGTGCGAATATTTGTCGACGTAAATCTTTTTGTCGAATTGCATTTGCTCGCACAAGTTTTGCTACCAAAGGGCAAGCGGCTGAATAATGGTTATACGATAAAGATAAGAACATAATTTGTTTTAAGTGGAACTCCATCGACGCCGGTCGATGGTAAAAAAGTTGAATTTTTGTATTCCATAGGGAAAGAGAAAGAGAGATAGAGAGAGAGCGAATGGGAGGAAAACACCGATTCATCATTATCGAACACTAGTTTTAAAGTGCATTAAATCATAAAACTTTTTCCTTGTTTATGCACCGTGAAAAGCGGGGACCGTTTTTTTTTTTCTTCTCTAACTTCATTATGCGAAATCCTATCGAGTTCTCGATATTTTTCGCGTGATTAATGCGAGAGGAATAGTAACACCGAAAATACGAAAAATTCGTTATTATTATCACTACTTCGGCAAACGTATATATACTCCAGAGTCAATTTAGCTTCGCGCGATGGATCGCGCCATCTCTATGATGATAAGTTTGTACCTCCACATCAAGAAATTATTAACAATGATGCATGGCAAAACAAACAGAAGGTCATCCCAATAATTGTAACCTTATATCCCCCAACATCATCCTCCTCCCTCCGGAGACCAACCGAATTACATTCCTCCCCTACGCTCATTGACAAATGGAGAAACATTCATAACGCGCAGAATCAATATTTGCTCGTTACACCCATAACAACTCTCAACTTCCCTAACGAACGCGTATAACGCACGTGTATACGATTGTTTGTTCCCGCTCCTCTTAGGGCATCAAAGTAATCAGTTTTAAACCCAAATCGACCTACTTTTTCACTCTCTCACACACGCTCACAAAGCCTTTGCAATAAAGCCGGCGTATAATCCTCCAATCAGCACTTGCTTTGCACGACAGCGCGTGTCAGCTCCAGCGAAACTGTTACACGATTTCGGCACGACAGCGCGGAGGAGGAGGAGGAAGAAAAAGAAAGAAGACACGCAGCCGAACAAAAAGTAGCACGAAACAAGCAAGAGGCCAAAAAAATTCAGTGAAATAAGTCAGGATACCGACCGTC